>JAPDSC010149498.1:167285-279412 GCA_026290005.1 Latrodectus geometricus
TAATTATAAAAAATTCCCTATTCTAAAAAATTCCCTATATATCATAAAATAGATATTTACCACGAACATAGGGTAAACATTTCTGACAATTTTATGAGGAATGCATCTAAATTTTCAATTTTGATGATAATTCTTATGAATTTCACAAATTTAAAAACATTAATAATTATAATATACATACAGCAGTAAGTAAAATTTTATTTTACATACTAGAGATATGTAATATTTTAATAAACATATAGTAGTAAGTTAACTATTTCGCATGTAAAACTTAAGTATTTCACAAGTAATACTTGAGTGACTTTACAATATTTATATGAATTTTCTGACAAAAAATATTAATGTTCTATTCTATTTTCCTACTTGATACTGATATGTTTACAAACTGTAAGTATTTTAAAATAAAATAATGCTTATGAAAAAATTGTGAATGAAGTTTATAATTACTTTTAATTATTTTAAAATGAGATTAAATATATGAATATAAAATGTAGATCCAAATCTCATTTATTTCAATTTTTTTAATTTTTAAAATTTTTTCATATTTCTTTACCGACGTTTCACAGAGTTATTCTCTTGGAAAGTTTCTACGCTTACAATTTATGAATTGATCAAATTTCAACCACAATACTAAAAGAATGCATTTAATAATGAGGCAGATATAAATTAACAGCAATATTCTTCAATTAAGTATTTATAATTAATGTAAATCAAATTTAATGCACACGTATATTTATGTATATTAATCATTGAATACCAAAGTAATTTGGGCTATAAATTTCATCGGATTTACACATGAATTAGTAATTGCTCCAATTTGAAGAATCATCAATGCTATACGGATTTCAATGCAAGTAAATTTTGATAGAAATCCGTATAGTTATTTGATAGGATATCAAGACATATACTCCATGAACATATAATTACAACCTATATTTCTTCTTTGGATTTACTTTCACATTTTCTGCACACATTCTTGTTTGGATTGAGACCAAAACTTTAAGGAAGCCAGGTCATGGTATCAAAGTTAATGGTAATACGAATCAGATAGAGAAAATGGTAACATTGTACGCAGTTACCATCGAAGATTACAATAGCGGCTGCATATTTCTTTTTTGTTAGATACAAATAAATAAACTAATATTAAGAAATACTATTTATCTATATCTTTATTGAACATAGAGTTACAGATCATTTCAAAGTGAGAACATTTTATATTTATAAGTGCAAATAATTTTTGTTTGATAAATGCCAAAGAAACCCCATGGCGTTATTTCCCTTTCTAAAATGTTACTCTACTTCGTTGAGAATATCACTTTACCCATTAATCAATGATTTTCAAGCTGTTTTGTAAAGGTTAGAGGTTATAAACGGTGTCATTTAGTTAGAATGATTAGGTTTAATGTTTTTAAGTTAAAAAGAGTGTCCATTTATATTATTTCATAATATAATGTGTCAATAAGCTTATAGACCAAATGCGTCGACCCCAATCAGTATAAACCCATTTAGAAGAAAACGACTTAATTTGCTTGCAAATCGCTATGGGGTTCCAATCTTGTCCACAAGACGAGTGTTTCTGCTTTTTAAGTAGGAAAATATTTTGGATCAAATCAGGTCATTGAAACTTTGTCCATAATTTGATATGATTCTCTAATGACAATTAATTAATTTTATCTATTTACTTTATACATTTTAATTGGCTGAAGACTTTTTGTTTAGGCTATTTTAATCCTTCCTAGTTTTTCACATCAAGGGATTTATTTCAATTTGAAATAAATTCAATTAACTCATTAGAATATATTCCTTCAGTATTTAAATTAAAAGTTTTAACTATTATTTCAATCATATTATTTGTAATTTCATCGATTTATATTTATTCATTATATAAATGTGTTATTATTGGACACTTTTTCATGAGTTTTATATTTTTCAAATGATATTTGTAAGTGTATGTTACTTTTACAATTTAGAATTTTTTCCTAAGCATATAAATAAAAATAAATAATATGTGTATAAATTGTTTTCATTGATTATAACAAAAGAGTAACAAATGATTACAATTGTCTAGTAAGGAAACAATTGTTACATCAAAAACTCTACTTTTTAAATTCCACTTATTTCAAATATTACCAATGAAACAAATTTAATATCACAGTCAAGCAATTGCTATCTTAACGTTGTTATGAACTGAAGTATTTCAAGATTTCCTTTTATATTGCATTTCTGGAATTATTTTTTCTATTAGTATCTGTAATTACTAAATTTATTTGTTTCCACAATTTTTGTACCTGAGTCAGAAACACCAAGTTTTAACATTAAGTTTTATCAATTTTAAGTAATTGGCGATAAAGCTAAAAATAATTTTTAGTGAATTATTTAAATATAAAATCTTTTTAAACATATTTTCATTCGAATGTATTTGTGTAAAACTTTTTTTTTCTTTTAGAAATTATTAAGTGCTTTTTCCAATAAAAAAATTGAGAATTTAGGACAATTTTATCTCAAAAGGTTTTTTTCAGAAGAAGCATGAAATCTAATAATTGTATTGTAAATGATTAATGTCATATACAAAATTATTAGTTTCATTATGATATAACTTCAATTACGTATGTTTTGTTGTGATTGTATAAAACATATTGTGTTGTGAATGAGTTATTCAGAAAATGAGTGTTATTTTGGTGTAAAGTACATAATTTATATTATGTTGTGAAGCTCTTAATTTAGGAATGCTTAAGATAGTAATAACTTTTAAAAATGGTAATATTAAACTTTGAAGTGAAAAATTAATGTTTCATTTTGTACAATTTTAATATTTTGTCTTCAAACAAGTGCAAAATGAAGTGATTAATTACAAAATGAAATTTTTAACATGCACCTTTCTTTTGCTTTTTAAATACATCAAGATTATATCAGTTGAGCTTGCATTATTAAATATGACTCGCAAAATGTGACAAGAGTACGTGCTCAGAATAATATCGATTTTCGCGCAAATTTTCATGCCGGGGGAAAATTTCTATTGTCGTGATGGGCGAAATCACGCAACTGTCGAAACGAACTCGCACGTTACGAGCATTCTCCCCATATCATCGACGCTCATGGACACGCACACCGTTCTACCGCAAAAAAAAAGAAAGAAAAAAAAAAAGCCTGAGAGTAGTTTTCGATCAGCACCCTCTGCAGTTTATTTTCCCACATACCTTCCTCTCGTTACTTCTCCTACATCGATACTCTTGTTTTCGTGCATAGTAATGTGGGACAAAAAACTTTGCAGCTATAGGCCATTCGAGTCGTTTGTCATTTCCTTTCATTTTTCAGAATTTTTCCGTCTGTGCCTTTTTGTCTAGACATAGATCACTAATACATGTTAGATTCGAAAATGTATTCTATCGATTTTTATGCCGGAGAATAAAGTCTACATTGAAGAAGAAAATGTTAAGGTAAAATAGTATATCAATCGGTTTAAAACAGATCTCGTTTATTAAAATGCTACAGTTGCATGGAAGAATCACGAAGACATTTAATATTCTTAAGTTTCAACATTAAATGATACTTATTCATTTTTTTTAAACTTCTTTTCAATCATTTAACGTTCATAGTCTTGTGTTTCAAATCGTAGACATGTTTCAATCATAAGAAACATTGAAGTTAATACCTTATTATTTTTGAAACATTTCTTTTCACTTTAATATTTTTACAAATTCTGATCATTTTTTTAATTAATTGAAAGTATCATAGTAATGACTTTAAAATTTAGACATTAGTTTGAATAAAAAACGAAATTTCTTGTAAAGGAAAGTAGGTATCTCAGTTATTAAACTGATTATTATTACTATTTCATTTTCAGTTATTTAGTATATATATATATATATATATATATATATACATACAGTTTACAATTTGTTTACTATATTTTGTTGTACTTACACACACACATATATATGTATAACAATATATTATATCAATTGCCATTAAATTGAGAAATTGCAATTTGGTGATAAATTTAAGGGATTAATTAATAATAAATATTAACAACATTTATTTTTACAACGTTTGTCGTAACGAAAGTAGAATGATTTTCATTTTAGGATACTTTATAGATCTTTAAATGTTTCTTATATTTCTGAATTACTTCATTTTGTTTGTTTTATAAAGTTTAATAATTCAATAATTTAAAACCATTTTTAGGAAATGTTATTGTGGAAATACTTTACTGAAAAACAAGTGTATCAAATTACTTTCCTAAAAGCTGTACTCTCATATTACTTTTAACAAACTCTACTTAAATGTTATATGAATCAATGGATATAATTCTAGTCTTTTTTGCTGAAACAACTCAAGGATTTAAAAAAATATAGTATTCGATTTCAATTTAGTCATCAGATTCTATGCTTATGTAAGTGTCCGCAGTATTATTCCAGTCAAAATATTTTGCAAGAACTGCAATTCGAGAACTGATAAAGGAAAACTAATATATAGAAGTATATAAAATTCATATATTTCAAAATTTATATATTTTAAGTGATTTAATTTATAAAAAAATGGACTTTCATAAATGGTATATTCTTTCAAGTCCTGAAATGAATTATTTCTGTGCAATAGCGTTTTCTTATATTTTTTTAGAATCTTCTTCGAAGAACTTATATTTAAGAGGGCATGTATTTACTGTTAATTTTGAACAAAATTTATCTTGTGGAAAATTATTATAAAATTATAAAATCTATTGAGAAAAAATAAATTGCTTTTTTTTATAATTTTTTCAATTTATTAAGCATTAAAAATTCAAATCAATTTATTACTCACTATGATTTTTAATTAAATCATATAAACTACGTAATAGACTTTTAATAATTGATATTTTAACTCTACATTATCATTCTTTTCTGAAATATGTATAAATCAATAATGAACTTATTTTCCTACATTTGATAATTTACAGGTGTGATATTAAATTTCTCATGCTTATTTATAAATTTAGTATACTTATTTTTTAAAGGATTATGTCTGAAAAATTATTCTAAAAGGAATTTTCAGGAAATAATGTGTTTTTTTTTAGATAAACTTTTTAATGTTAGATAAATAATAATAAGCAAATGTTATTATAAAATAAGACCACTTGACCATTTTGAATACATAAATTCAAAATGTTAATTACAATCAATATAAATGAAAATAAATGCAGCATTTTAAAAATCATCAGTATTATGTTTAGTTGCAAAAAAATGAATAAAAATGAATTATATTACCGAAAGTTGTGTGAAATGAAATAGAGCTGAAAGAAATACATGGAAATTTATATGAAAATAAAAAAAAATCTTTTTTAAAACTTTAAAGAATTTAGGATATATAATAACAAATAGTATTTGCTGTGATTGGAAACTTCAATTTATAGTTTCATACTAAGTTTCCTAGATATGTTTTAGTATTGATATATTTCAATAACGGTATGTTTTTCGAGCAAAATTTTATTTCAAAATTTCATCCTATATTGCTCCTATCACTTTGAGCTTACGACAGCGATTGAAAACTGCAGCATCCATCGCTATTAACGTAAACTGTAACAAGCAGACAGGAGAGCTTATTCTCGGTTTCTTGGAAAAGTTTTAAATGCTGAATTTCAGAAAATATATTGAACATTGGGATTCACTGTGACCGGGCCATCTCTTTGTTGTCCCTGACAGAATGTATCTGTTTCATTGGAATTGCTAAAATGTGTGTTGTGCGAGAATGGATGAATTGAATTTTTTCATTCTTACATTCCGACCACTTGCGCTGTATCAGCAAATTTACTTCCTGTATAACACTCGCATTTCATTTTTGCCACTTTTATTGGCATAGTTTGAGAAAACGAACTCTCTCCCCACATAGTGTATTTTCAAAGTATATTAAGCGAATTGAATAAATTTCGAAGTCATTCAAAAAGCTTTTTGCTATACTTTGGTACATTGAAATTTTCGATTTTCCTTTTCGGAAGACCGGAAATTACAATAAAGTGAAAAATATTTCGTTTGCTAAAAATAAATGTATTTCCTATATTACAAAAATTCAGAAATAAAATTTAACCTTTTCACTGTCCTGAAAATTTTTTTGTATACATAAATGAAAATGATTTTATGTGTGTAAGGATATAAATATTTTAATTTAATAATGCATGAAGTTTTAGTAAGTCCTAGCCAAAAATAGCTGGAAATTCTAGCAAGCTTATAATTTATTGGAAAACTTTGCCGATAAATATATCAAGCTTATAGTATCCTGCAGAAATTTGAATTGCATTTCTTAGTTTTGTTCGCACTGTGTTCTGAGCATATTTTTTCAGTGTTTGCTAAATGTATTCTGGTATTTTTATGGGAAACTCAAATTTCTCCTTATGAAAAATGCTTCTTGCGGAAAAAAACGATTATTGCAATGTAGCTTCCTGTTTGCTTGAAATAACTTTTTATCTTTTGTTATTATGACAATAGGGAGGGAAAAAGTTTTTCAATGAAAGAAGTAAAGAAACCCTATAAAGTTATTTTTCAGCATTTTCAATGTTATTTCCACTAATTATGAAACCTTTTTAATAAAGAACGTTTTTTTCCCATTTAAGGTTTCCTTGATAAAAGAAAATTATTTGTGCGTAACCAGTTTCATGGTATTCCTAATAAATATTTTTGATATATATATATATATATATATATATATATATATATATATATATATAATATTCCATCAAAATTACAGAGTAAGCTTAACATACATAAGATGTAATCTATTTGATATAAATGGGAACACACAAGATGATCAGTCTTACTGTAATATTCACTTGAAAGAAAATATAAAATTTAATTCTAGCATGTCTCTTGATGAATCAGAAAATCGGAAAAATAACATTCCTATTTAGGTTTGATATACATTTGAAAGCAATGAAAATCAAATTAAACTGGAAAAAAAAGAATTTAAAGCATTCATTGAAATACATTGCTTACCTTTAAATTTGTTACACCGAGAATAAAAAAATTACCCTAATGAAATTTACATGACAAGAAAGAGAAGTTGAGAAGTGAAAGTGGCTAGCTTTTCAGTGCGTTCATTTAAAATAGACTTACAATGAATTTAAAAGAATAAATTGTACAGTAGGTTTCTGATACACAAATTACTGTTGAACTTTGTTGCCAGGTGTAAATTGAGTGGATATAGTATGTAAGAAGATATTCTCAAGTGTTTAATAGTATGTTTCTGACTTTAAAAGTGGTCACACTGTTTCTGACTTTAATGGCCTTCGCGATTTATTTTATCACAGTAAAGCTGCTTGCGTTGGTCGAGATCTCATGACTTGTCTGCAGTATATGGAATCGACGAGTACAGAATGAATACATGGAAATCAATTTGGTTGGAGCATTCTGCAATCACCATGCTATCTTGTTTTCTTTGTGTTATTTTGCTAGTAAAAATATTTATATTATAAATACCACTTTGTGTTATTTTAATTTCTTTATAGAGCAGAAATTTTAATGGGCAATTTTTTACATTATGCAAGGCGTATCTTAAATTAGCTTAGGATAATAGTTAAAATGTTTATTTGTAAATAATCTGATATAATTTAGAAATGAACATAAATAATTAATATTTTTACATTTTTAATGTACTGTTTGTTAGCAAAACATGTTTGAAATATATTAAGAATTGTTTTAAGAAGACATTACAAAAATAGGTTTATAAACAATTCAAATGAGCTAATACAAACTTTGTAAATGTGAATAGTTAGGAAGTTAATTAATTTAGATCGGTTTTAATTTGGTTTGTTTTTCTGTGTTATCATAATCTTCATAAAAATAAATTATCATTATCTGCATAAAAGAAAATTGTCTCTAATGCGAAATCAATATATAGACCACTCAATTGTAGTGTTGAATATAGTTACAAACAACTGATAATGCGGGTTTTTCAAAACGACTCATAATAATTAGAGATAAGAATTGCAACATTCTCTATAGTAACTACATTTATTATAAATATAGCATAAGACAGTGAGGAGAGAGTGTAAACAATAGAAGAAATTGGTAGATAAAATATATATTTTAATAACTTATTTCCAAAGCAAAGATCACGTGTTTCATGGGATATAATTGCATCAATGTAATTTCAGTTTTTTTAATCACAAAAGACCGAGAGGAAATGAGATCACAATGAAATTAAGTACGCTAAGAGTAAGAGGTGTGTGAGATTTTGAGTTGCAATTATCTTAACATCAAAACACAATTCATTGGTTAATCCATTTAACAAATTATTTATTATTTTTGACTAGGAATGTATAATTTCTTAAAGATAAATTTGATTTTATAAAATTCTTAATAATTTAGTTTACTTAGAATTGATATATTGATAGAATCCGCGTTCACTACATGCAGCAGTCTCTGTGTCATTTAGGAAAGCGTGGTATATTTGATCTAACAACCATATCTCGATCACATGACCTGAGTATGTTCGGTATGAAAACTGCATTATAGACATTTCTATCTCAGCATGGAAATTCTCGTATTAACTCTAAGTATGAGACAATGTCCCGGTCCTTAGTGAACGACTATTTAAGGAATTTTTGTCTAAATTGTTTATCATGTTAAATTCAGTTTTCCCTATATTATTTACTAGACAAAGTTCACTGATGAAGATACTGTTACCGTCAAACATCAGAAGGTGACATTTTCAATTTTTTATAGTTTGGATTCAATTATTTGCGGACAATTGAATCAAATATTTAAGCACCTTGTTGATAATTCAAGTTAATATAACGGGGGATTTAAATTACAAAAAGTATGCGGTTACTGTAAAACATTTTAAGAGTACAGAGACTAAAATCCTTAGTTTCGTTAGTAGTTTCTAGTATAAAATTCAAAAGTTATATAAGTCAATACTAACTACATTACATGTGCCATTTTGTTGTAATTCGACTCTTAAGAGCATTGTTATAGAAAGCAATTTGTATAGAAAGCAAGCATTACACGTAACATTTTAAAATACTGCCATTCTCATTTGCATTGTCTGATAAGACAATACATCTTTTTCCTTTAGTTCAATGTTTCAATTTTTTCTTCCTATTGAAATTGATGGTGATTGAAATTTCCATAAGTAACAGTTATATTCTTGTCACAAACATTCTGTAAAATTTGAATATATACTATGATTTATGTTTATGATTTGTTATTTATTTATGAAATTTCAAATGACTTTAAAACCTTAATTTCGAGTTAGATAGAAATAAATCTTAAAATTATCATACCTTACAATAGACTATAATAGATGTTTGAATTTTAATTTTTTTGTATATTTTCGATGTATATTATGTGAATACTACTCTTGATTTTAGTTTTATTATATGTTTTGACTATGCGATTCAAAATTCAACAAATTATATTTCTCTGTTCCGTATATTTATAATATAATTGAACAGTACAATTTAACATATTTTATATATTCATAGGTTTATATTATTACGTACATTTTTATAATATGTTTTATCATTATACTAAAAAGTTTTTATCAGTAACAAGTAATTTAAATGTAGAACAATTTAAAATTTGTGAAATGCCTAAAATAGTTTATTGGGGTGTACAAATTTTCTTGTCAAAGTAAAAGCTCCTTTTAATTAATAGAAAATAATTTGCAATGTAGGATAACTTATTTTCAGTTTATTCAATTTAACTTCAGATAAAGTTAAATTTAATTATACTTATTTTTCGAAAGAAATTAACTTGTATACGTATCACCGAAATCTGTTATACATCCGAAAACAACTAATTGGCATTTATGCCTGTTTTGAAGACAGAATTAGAATCCATTTGAAATGGATTTGCACTTTTAAACGTGACATTTTTCAGTTGCTAATGAATACTGACATTTTTCACACACAGACCCAATTAATCTCGTTAATTATTTATTTCTATTTTGGATCTCAAATCTATCCACATCTATGCAATAACCTTTTACCGTTTAATACGGTGTAAATGTGGGCTAATTTAAATAATTTCCTTGTGATGAAAAGCTGTGAACATCTCTAATTGGAAGTCACTGAGCGAAACTAATTAGTACGTATGTTTTAATTACTTTCCCGTACGACCTCATTTTTTTCGATCCTAGAAAACTCTTACTCGGCGAAGAGAATTTTTCAGTTTATTCTGGCAGCTCTACGGTTGGGAAAATGGTTTAAAACGAGTTTATTTTTCTTAGCTCCTTTTGCACAAGGAATTTCTAAAGCATACAACGTCGTCACACATCGTTTACTTTCACAGCTTCCACAGGGATAAAGCAACTCGAAATTCAAAAATTGCTTTCTTTTAGAGCAAGATAGAGGCTGAGAAAGATATTTTATACTTTCGGAAAATCTATTCTCGTTTAAAGCTTCACGCATAATCTGTAAAAAGTTTTCATCCTCTCGGAGGAAACAAAATCAATAGATTTTGAAATTCTATATAAAATGGGAATTTATTAAATTGTTACAGGCCCACAGCTATACTAGTGTGATTTAAATAACAAAATATGACATTGATATTCAAAGCTAATGGCTTTCGTGATACGAATTATGTATTTATTTAAAAGAAAAATATTTAAATGCGATTGAAAAATTATATATCATTTGTCAAAGGAAGCCAAATTAGAAATAAAGTTATGAACCCTTTTTCGATTTTAATAATATTTAAACTCTAACTTGTGTGTTTCAAAACTAACAACTTTTCACTTCACTTATTCACAATAAATATATTCCAGTTCACTCATTGTATTTTAAGATTTGAAAAGAAATACCGTTACTTTAAATCTATTTTCTAGTAAGTGTATTTGAAAATTATTTTGACTAGAAAATATAATATTTGCTTTAAATCACATTGTGGAAAATATTATATTTGCTTTAATTAACATTGATGTATTATTTTGAAACTAGTTAAGGAAGAATTTTAAGAAAAACACAAACTAAAAATCCCTATACATTTAGTTAATTATATTTTTAATCTCCTTTTTCTCTAAGAATATAAGAATCATTATTTTCTTCTTCAATTTTGTTTTTCACATTTGGTTGTTTGAAATTAAATTTTCCGTAGTCAGTGATAGGCATGTAGTTGTTTCGGAAGCTATTCTATCATCAAAAGTTATGTTTTTGTATATTTTAAGGGAAATATATTTTGAAACGAAAACTACTTATTTTCCACAAAAAAGCTGTCATAAGATCAGTTAAATACTATGAATATTATCACACAGTATGTAGAAAAGCACTTTACCTTTGCTGTAAATTAGGTACTTGAAATTATGAGTGATTAAGAAATTTTTACTATCAACAAAGTTATTAAATTGTTCGGAACAATAGAAAATTAAATTACTTTTGAATTAATCAACAAAAAATGATTAATTTCCATGAAGAATATACTTTATATTTCAAAAGAAACGTCTTTTTCACTTGATTATAAATTATATTTTTATAATAGGGAATAGTTTATAAATATAAATAAAGTAGTACTCTACATAATGGTAAAGAACTTTATATTTTAGAATTGTGACAGAAATTTAAAGGTCACTGACACTTATATAATTTGGTAATAGGAACGTTGTACAACGTAATCCGAATGCGATGTTGTAATATACTTAAACTCCAAAATGTATTTCAATTTTAACAGAATAACAACATTTCAGTCAATATAATCAGAAAGTTACATTGTAGTAATGCTTCAAAGAGTTTACTCTGGCACTCAAGATATTATAAGCAATCATAAGCTCTTAACTTATTAGAAAGCTTACGTAACTATTATATGGCGAAAGAAAAATAAATATAATATGCAGAATATATTTGAAAATCTCCTAATAAACTGTTGTTAATTTGTCATCTGAAATTATAGTGAAACCGTTTAAATTAATGATCGTGATAGAAATTTGGGGATCATTGACACCATTATATAACACTTTGTTAATTACAGAATCTGTTTGCAATGTTGTAATGTACATAATATATTATGTATTGTATAATGACAGATTAAAATCGTTAATACTTGGCAGAGAAAAGGGATAACTATTCCTTGTAGTAATTTGGTTAATTTTGCGTTTTATTTGTTTTTAACGCGTAATTTATTTTAATATTAATTTTGTTATATTATTGTATAAAGCTCTTATAGAAATTGCTTATACATAGATAGCTTATCATTATCAAATTACACATTCAGATGTTTAATTTGCCAAATGTACAAACAACTTTTAACAATGTGAATTTTGAAATGTTCGAGACACAAAATTAATAAAAATTACAATTCTATTTAATAAAGAAATGAAAAGTCTTGTTTATTAAATTAAACATACAAATTTTTTTTCATAAGTATTTGCAAAACACAAAATGTTTTTTGCATATCCATGTTTCATATTAATGTCATGAAATGTTGATTAGTTCCTCATAGTGGCAAATATTTATATCAAAATAAAAAATAGATACTTTATAGATATAGATAGCAAATAAGTTTGTGAAAAACTATCTACTTTAGTAGTTAATTGTAGTTATAGAAGAGAAGAGAAGAGAAAGTTAAGTATTTTACTTTATTGTGTTAAAGAACTGAAAAGCACCATGTGAGTTAAAGTCACATTGTTAGCTTGTATAGTCAGAAGTATTCGAATAGTTTTTAATACCACGTAATATATTTCAGAATTTTTCCTATCAAATGCAAAATTTTAAGGATACTAAAGCAATTAAGCAACTCACAAATATATATTTCAAAGCAAAAAGTTTCATTGCAAATAAATTGAGGAATATAAAGTTCATATAGGTAAACTTTCCTGTATATCTTTAATCACCGCCATCAGATAAAATAATGACATTATGAATACAATCAAAATAAAAGAAGCACCCATTTATTATGCAAAATAATATCGAGAAAAGGTGGGAAATTGCATGTGCCGTAAAAGGTAACACAATAAATTCATTTTCCTGAGTAAATGAGTGTAGTTTCTTTAGAATAGTGTCATTAATTTGGCTATATAGCTATTTTTTTATATTTCTAAGGAAAAATGTAAATTGGTAAAAGTTTATTTAAATAATTTTTAATCATTTACATTATTTAAAAAATACTGATATTTACATTCAGTACTTTCATATATATATATATAATTTTGAGTTCAAATTCAATTTCCATCTTCCTGAATAATTACAGACTATTTCAATAATTTTTACTTCCCCTTAATGATAAATTATTTCAAATAAGTGCTTTTCAAACAAATATTTGCAATAATATTAACAGAAAGAAGATATAAATTATTTTCTCACGGAAATCCAATTTCATTGTCCGTAAGAAATTTTTATTGTTTAAAATCCAAAAACAAGCATTGAAATAATATTCCACTAATGGAAATTTACGATTCAAAATAATGTTAATATTTATTATGAACAGTTTTAGTTTATTCAATTATTTATGCAAAATAAACATTTTATTTCAAAATTTAAAATATATCTAACCAATAAAAGAGATTCAAAGCTTTAAGAAAATATCTGAAAAAGAAAAGATATGGAGTTGAAATGATTCAAGCTCAATATCCCTGTTTTACAACGTCTGGACAGATTATCAAATAAAGCTTCTTTTCTTTAAGACCGAGAAAAAGGTTTTTTTTTTCAAAAGTTGATAGAGTTTAAAGTGCAGCTTTTTTTATTGAAGAGACTAGACTATTCAATTGCCCTCGGCTGGAGAATTCATTCATTCGAATAGCACTATTCTTATAAAAGTTGTTTTCATGAATGACATTCATATGATAGACTGGATAACAATATATTTCAACGTTATTCCCAGGAAAAAAAGTTTGACATTTGATAGTCAAATGTCAAATTTTTTTCCTGGGAATAACGTTGAAATATTCTAAAAAAAGAATATTGAAGATTTTGTTCAAGAATCTTTTAGATAAGTAAGTAAAACCTATAAATATGTATTATACATCTTCCGAGTGGGACAATGTCTTATTTTATCCTCTAATTTGAGAAGTAGTTGTTTTAAATAGAATGATCTTGATAACTTTTTAATCCATAAAAAATATATTTTTTTAAATTAAAGAATAGTTTTTTTCCTATTTTGTATAGTAAATATTTATTTCTTAGAGACATGAAGTTTTAGGATATTAAATTATGTATTAGGATATTAAAATTAATTTAAGTGTTCTTTTATTAAGATACACTTCCATACTACAGAAAAACAACTATGTTTCAAATAATCCGTATATAAATACAAATGAAATACACTGTTAGAAAACTATTTCTAAATCCTTTATTTAAAAGTAAACTTTGTATTTAAAGTATGTGAGAAGGCATTTGTGATGCTTTAAATTTTTAGTGAAGTGTATTTGCAATTCAAAAGATCTAAAGAATCAATGTTATTCAGAGTTAAGAAATTCGGTCATTCTCCTTTAAAGTTTTTTTATTCAAACCTAGTACTATAAGTTCTTCTTCTTGAGCTTGTCAGATATGTGGCACCTCTGCATTGTTGCATTTTGTACCAAGTACTATAAGTTAGTGTACTGTAACTTTTAGTTTGGATTAAATCAGAACAATTTTTAAATTCAATAAGAAATACTCAGAATTTAAAATATTTTATAATTTTCGAAGAAAAGCATAAATATTGCTTGATTTGATATTTGTTTAAGCTTGAAATAAAATCCATAATTTATTACACATCAAAAAATTACATAATTACATTAACACATCAAAAATAAGCATTTATTTTAATTTATATAGATAATAAATTTAAGTTGTAGCTGACATGGGCTAAAATCAAATTATTGCACGGATTCTCTAATCTTAGTTCATTAAAGTTTTTCATAAATTAAATAATCTGTTTTCAAGTTTGATTGAAATTTTTCTAAAAAATTTTTTTATTATTTTAAATACTAATTTTATAGCATTTTCATTGTTTAAAACAATTTAAAACAGCATTTTCTTGAAAACTTATTTTTCTTTTATAATTTAACGTATAATGTAGCTTAAAATAAATTAGTTTATCATGTTGTTTGAATCAAAAATTATTTTAAAACCCCCAAAACTCATTATTTATATTCAATAAGTGTATTGAATAAGAAATTCCAAAATTTATTAAAATATTTTATAATTATCGAAGAAAAGCATAAATATTGCATGATTTAATATCTGCTAAAGCTTGAGATGAAATCTGTAATTTAATTTTCATCAAAAAAATGTAAGTAAGTATTTTAATTTATATAGATAATAAATTAAAGTTGTAACTGACTTGGCCTAAAAACAAGTTGTTGCAAGGGTTCTCTAATATTGGTTTATTTAAGTTTTTTATAAATTAAACTTAATTTAATAATTAATTAATCTTTTTTCAAGTTTAATTGAAATTTTCCTGCATAAAAATACAAACTTATATAATTTTAAATTCTAATTTTATAACGTTTCCATTGCTTGGAATAAAACGGCATTTTCTTGCAAACTTATTTTTCTTTTATTTTAGACATATGTTGTTGCTTAAAAAAAATTATCATGTTTTTGAATAATAAATTATTTTAAAATCCCCAAAATTCATTATTTGTAAAGTACTGAAAATTTATAGCCGATTTCCTGAATGCCCTACAAGGGTACAAAATGTTACATGATTGTATTTATGAGATGCTTATAAAATAGGAAAATGCAGTTACGAAAAACATGTTTTTTAAGATATTTTATGAAAATAAGAAAATTATTCTCTAAAATTTGTATATTAATATATATATTTTTTGTATATTAATATATCGGACAATCAAATATATAGAAAAATTTCTTATAAAATTTTATAAAATGCACTCAAATTAAATCTAGTTAAATAATTTGAGTATTTAATAGAATATTTTATAAAATTTTTATTCTATCCTTGAATTTAATGTACATTTCTTTTTGTTAAATGTAAATTTATCTTAAGAAAACTTTAATAACTTTGATAAAATCCTTCAATGTGTGTGGATAATGTTTATTATACTGCTCTTCTTTAATTTAATGGATGGAAGTATTTTAAATCAAAGAAAACACGATTCAAACTTTCATTAAGTTTTGAAAGTTATTTGATGTCAAATTTGATGCAAAGATCCCATCCTTGATATTTAATTTCCAAACTTCAAGTGTGTTTTTATTTCATTATTCATTATATTTGCTATTATCCTCTCTGTGTTAGTACAAAATATAATTCTGTGTTAAAAATATAATTTAACCATATAATATGCACATTCTGTTATAAGGTTTAAACAAAAATCCTCTTAATTTATGCAAAATGGTAATATTTTTTCACGCAAAAAATAAATTTGATTAAAACTTCCGCTCAAATATTTTTAGGAATAAATTTATGAAGGTCCTTGTTTTCTGATTAAACATTTTAAATCAAAATTTTAATTTACATTTCAAACATCAAGTTATTTTTGACTACTCATGTTGGATGAAAAAAAATCACATTCAATTTATATATATTCAACATAATGACAGAATGCTGTGTCTACTTCTTTCTAACTTACGTTTATTTTTTATTTTTATATAATTTCGGAAAATGAGTTTTAAGTACTTTGCTAGATTAAGAAGCCATAACCCCATTTCTGCAGTAAAGTAAGTGATTTTCTGGAATCCATGCAGGTGTGTTGCTAATGATGTTTTACTGCTTTTCTACTGATGTTTTTCTTGTTTATGCCCATACTAATGCCTGTTTATTGACGTTTCTAAGTATGTTTTCCTACTTGGTTACTAGATATTTTACTTCCTAGTTACTAGCATTTTTCTATTTCATTATTCATGTTTTCCTACATTATTATGATTCTGGTAATAGTATCTGGGGAATTTGCTTAAAAATCGGTAGTAAATAAATTTTGAGCTCGATGAAAACATTTAAGTATTGTACTCTGCAGTTTATTATTGTAAAGATTTTGTTGAAATGAGGAAAATTATGTTTACACTATTTGCAAGTTAACTTTTTAATCTTGGTGTATTAAATTCTTGTCTGGGTTAAAGTTGCGAGGAAACTGTTTTCTTTAAAAAATATGAAAGATAAAATGTTGTTTTGATAATTTTATGTATAATTTCTTTTTCATTCAGTATTTTTTTAAGTTTTCCAGATATATATTTTATTCTTCTTTTTACGTTTCTAAATGAATATGGAAAAATTATTTGAGAATCATAATGTTTGAAATTCCTTCTATATATCGATTCCATTTATTCAAATTTTTATCAAATTGAAGCTGATTTTTTTTATTTTCTTCTTAGCTTTAATCTTTTTTTCTAAAACTAGTCCTGAATTTTTTTTATAAAATTCAATTTACTGTTTATAATTTATTATAAATATTTTATTTGTTATATAAAAATTATGTATTTTGTTTCTCAAAAGAAAATTGTTAAACTACTGTAACTGGTTGCAAAATTTTAAAGCAACATTAAAATTATTGGATTCATTTATCGAATTTATTTCAAATGTAGGTAAAGTATTTCTGTTAGTATTTTAGTGTTGTTTATAATATGAAAATATAAATAAAAAGTAACACATCAATTTTTTATAATTTTATTACATCTTCTAAAACACATACATTATGATTCACATATCAGAAAGCATAGTAACATAAGCAAAGTTTTTATATCCAGACATAAGAAATAAGTATTTCTACTATTAAATCAGTTTGTCCATAATCTTTCCTACCAACAATGCATTTAACATATTTCTTCTGTTCCTTTTCAATTTACCTCATTTTCTTTCAAAATTTATATTTTTTGACAATGATTAAGTAAATAAGCACAACAAACATATTAATTTAATAACTAAAATTGAAACTTACTCTTTAATATAGAATAGAATAAAAAAATGACTCGGTGGAATTAGTGACATTTACAATTTTGAATGGATTAATTTCAATAAATTTAAGATAAACTGTAAATCAATATAATTTATTTATCTTAAAAATTTAACTACTTAAAAATTTTAAATAAGATATAAGACGTCAAAAAGTGCATTTCTGAATTTTAATTACAAATTGTTTTAATAAGAATAGTGATGAACTTATTATTTATTATCTTATTTACTTTATAATATTATCTAAGTAAAAAAGATATAATCAATTTCACGTATTTGATTAATACAAAATTCCAATTAATTAATGCAATACACAACATATCTTATTTATTTTCAATTTTTCAATTTTGTTGAAGAAAGTCATTTCAAATACATTTTTATTGTTTTCTTAGATATCTTTTAAAATGGTTGCTGATACTCCATCTGTGACTTTTTTGTACTTAGATCTTAATCTTTTAAAATAGAGATAGGTAAAGCAATATTGAAGAATTATTCCCATTTCCTTTTTTAAGGTTTTAGGTAAGAAACGAAAACAAAAGCCTCTAAATCCGGCAAATATGTTTTATCGAAATACCAAAGTTCAAATATTTTGTCACGATATACTTAAAGCTAACTCAAGTTTTAAAATTTCTGAGATTTTATTGAATTTCCTAAGCTTTACTTGTTATTATTCCGGATTATTTACTTTTATGAAACGAAAAATGAAATATGTTGCAAATATAAATGTCAAGTTTGGAAGCAGTTTTCAGCAGAAAACTTTGATTTTTGTATCGTTTTTATTAAAGTTATTAAATTGAGTTGCTTTTATTCAAGACAAGAAACTTTAATATTTTACAAATATTTTTGATAAATACTTACATGTAAATTAAACCAATTATTAAATAATTTTATTAAACGTATTTTATTTATTTATTTATGAAATAGAAAACAAAGATAATGTTTTAAGGCACCATAATATTTGTTACTTTGTATTTCTCGAAAAAAAAAAATCTTGAAAGAAATACATGAAAAAAGTTCTAAACTATTATAAAATCTTAAAGGCAAATGTTGATTTCATAACAAATCAAATATATTTCTTATAGTGCCAAAATAATTTTATAAGATTTAAAATAGATTACATTATATTTGTAATTATGATTATTTGGCAAATATATATAAGCTTATATGAAATTGAGAATACTTTGAATGTAATTTCCAGAAAAGTCAAAATGATGGGTGAATAATTTATTTAACCAATTATTTTAATAAAATTATATTATTATCATATAATCTTTTTAATAAATTATTAAAGATGAATGGTTTTTAAAATTGAGTACGAGGTTATTGTTTTAATTTTAATTTAGAGAAAAAGAAATTAGAGTTTTTATTAAAACTTAATAGTGACTATAAATCCAAATTATTTATCAATATTTACTTATAAAAATTTGCATTTGATTAAAGATTAATGTGAATCAATTTCTTGTATTTTCTCTTATGTTCCTTTTTAAAGTTTTTTGATGTTCTTTGTCACTATGTTGTTTAAAATCAGCATATTAGTTTATAAGCACGTATTTTATAATTTTACTTTTTGCTAAATACTGTCTTATTTAGGATAATTTCATTAATACAAAAAAAATTATAGAATATATTTGTGATTACATTGCTATTGTAATAAACCTGCAAAAATAAAGTTTTAAACTCCAAGGCATTTGTTCATTACTTTAAACATTATACAAAAATAATATTATTTATCTGAATAGGTTCCTGTTAAATTTAAAAGTTTTTAAAGAAAAATACATTTGTAAAATTAAGACTTAATCTATGTTGCTATATACGTTACATTAAAAAAGCCATTATACATCAACATTTTTATCAAAAAATTATTAATTGTTTTCATCATTCAAGCATCTCAAAATCAGAAAAAAATCTTAAAAAAAACGTCCACATAGTAAAATTCAAAAAATAATATTTCTCTCATAAAATTCAAAAAGAGAAAAAAAGATCATTGAAATTTTACAAAAATTGTTCAGCAGAAATTGAAAACTATCAGTACACAAAAATGGAATCTCGAATTCATCAGCTCAAAAAGTCAATTAAAATGTCTTTCATAAAGTTTCATATTACGTTCTTCAGCAGTTCAACATGCTTCACAAGAGAGAGGACAGCACACCAATAACAATAATTCACTAAACTACTGAAACATCTTACAATAGTAAATTATAGGGTTATAATTTTAATGCATGCAAAAAACACATTTTTTACTTGAAAATATTATATTATAATGGAGTCTATTTTTAGGTGAACACCAAAACTGTTAAAAAAAATCACACAGATTGAGTACACAGTTTTTATTACACCATGATGTTACACTGAGCTACAAGTTCTACATTGATAAATATGTACTTATCTAACAACTAAATATATACATTGAAACTCAAAATATGGTATTTCATCAATAAACCCAATAGACATAAAATTAAGAACATTCAATATACACGCCTAATGTATCACATTTAAACTTTATAAATAAATATCCATGTGCAATATATCAACATTCCATTTAATCTTCGACGGCAATTAATGCTTGCTACATTTGAATTTATATGATAGTGACGTAATTATGAGGCAAAAATCACACCCCCTTGACATTTTATATAATTTGATACACGTTTAATATAACTCAGTTGCAGTTTTTCTAATTTAATATTAGTTGAAACTGCAATTGAGATATTTTAGTAAGCTATTTTAAAGCATTGAAATTGATTATTTATAACTGATGAAAAACTCATATTTAAGTTTAATTACATCTTCTATTTTCTATTTACCCGCTTCGTCTTTACAAATCAATCAATGACGTAGCACCACATCATATATTTTCTTTTCCTTTTTCATAGTATATGTATATAGATTTTGTAAGAAGTTACCATCACAAAAGCCAAATACAACAATCATTTTATAGCACACTTTTAAATTGTTAGCCTTCTTATCTTTTAGTGCAAAAGTTCTAACATGCAAGAGACAAAGATAAAGATTTATACAAGACTCACAGGACGTGTTTTCAACGACTTAAGTTATCTTCTATCAACTATTAGTTTAAAATATACTATTTAAAAAATGTAGCTTATGTTATGTAAATATTTTTAACACTTTTTAAGATGGATTTAGTCAAATTTAATAATTTAAAACATATTTAACAAGACAGTAATTGTCTGATATGCTTGCTAATATATTATTTTTATATTACATTTTATTATTAAAATTTAATTTATTTTAATATAAATTTCAATTTGATTTGAAATAGATTTTATTAAAAAATAAATTATCTCATTTGAATATATATGGCACTCAAATTTTTAAAAATGAATCTATGTAGTTTTATATTATTTTCATTACTATTATACGAAGTTAAAAATTTTCAAGTAAAAAGATAAATTTTATAATATTTCCAACACTTTATTTTAACATTCGTTTCTTTTTTAAATAATTCGAGTGTATTTAGAATTTGTTTCATTTCTCAAAATGCAGTTTTTTTTTGATTTTATCAATTCACTTATACCTTTTAAATATAAAATTTCCCTTTAAAAAGGTGCGAATATGTGAATAGTTGCACGAATTTTAATTTAATTATAATATATTTTCTTATATATATTGAGAAATTTATCAGAAAGATTTAACTAACAGTTATTTCCCCATATTATTAATTAATGTATATAAAGGTAATTTGCTTTCTTCAAAAATGTTATTACATATCCTTCCTAAATAATTGATAAAAAATAGTTATTTATATGCTGAAATATTTGTTTTTGAACGAGAGGAATATGTAAACTGGCATACATAAAATTTTCTTACAAAATAATTTAAACATCAAGGCTTTTATATCACAAAAAGCAGCATAATATATATATACATATAATTCTTAAAACTTAGCATTTTATATATTAAATTATGATAAGATAAATAATACTACATAAAATAAGAGCATATTCTTAAAATACTCTCTGCGTTTTTATAAGTTATTAACACATTTTTAACCATCTCTCATCTCATTTATGTAACCGTACATTTGTATTATGACTTTTATTCAACAAATATAAGATTTGTTTGTATTCTACGTTATTTTATTCAACTTTGGGGTGAGCTTTCAAAAACTATACTTATCAACAAGGCAGCTTGAATATCAATTACATTAATCTTTATGCAAAGTTATTCTCGTTTCAGCCTGAGAGCCACGAATGAAAATAACTCACATCCAACGTTAACTAGAATTACACTAATAACAAAAAAATAGAAGCCTTTGCATGATAAATTTCTTCTTACAAAAGTTTTTTCTCGCTACTTCTAATTTAATTTTTGTGGATAAAGAAAGACGATGTTTTATTTTTTACTTACAAAAAAACTAACATGACCACACAAACTTTTTAACATAGAACGGCGCCAGAACGTAATCTGAACTTCTCATTCTAGTTATTCCTTACAATTTCACGTACACACAGAATAAATACTTCACCACATCTACACTGAATCGCAAATATGTACATTGAATTTTGAGTGATACGCTTATGTACAAATATGTAATTACATTTAAGTCTGACTGAGGTGCACAAGACTCACGAGTTACAGCAAACATGCTTTGTAAAAAAAAACTTTGACAGATTCAGTACTAGTCATATGCCATTAAACACCAAAAATAACTACTACAAAACTAATGAGTAATTAAGTACCCTTATTCACACACAACTGCACATTTAAATAAGATTGTTCATTAAAACGGTTAGTTGAATACACATAACACAAAACAGTACCTCTATATCCAAAAATTATAACACATTACCACCACATCACAAGAAAACCACATCAAAGTGTTACATTTATGTATACGCATAGATATATGTTTATATGGCATTGTGCACATATATATTGAATAGAATGAACAAATTACAATATACACCAAAATATATGTTCATTTTACCCTGTTTTATATAGTTAAATCAACACATACTTATGTGATATGCAGCTTAAATGAGTGGATGACATACATTCACTTATTATAATTGGAACAAACAGTAACTTCAACATGCAAACAGTATCCATAGTATTACATTTTCTAAAAGTGACACTTAAACATTATCATTCACGTTAACTGCAGGGTAATTGGATCCCTACACGTAGATGTTCACATATAACGAGAGAACCAATAATGAAATAATGTCTATACTATTCATATAATATTCCTAAAATTGATAGAAAATTATTTGTTCTAAGTTGCAAAAATTTAAATAAATGTTTTCAGAGTTTTAATTAAATTTGCTTAATTTTCACTTTTAATACATTTATAGTTTTCAGTGATTAATTCAAAAGTTTGAAATTTTTCGAATGATTTGGCTATATAGTTTTTTTCTTACCTGACTACGGGATATCAAAATAATTATTATAATACAGCATATTTATTATTCGTATTACTAAAATTGATGATTGCTTTATTAAAATTTCTGGTCTGATTAATAAATCTGTTTAACATTTATTTCAAAGTGTTAAATAAATTTGTTTCATATTTGTTAAAACTATCATACCAATACTTTTTTGAGCCAATATTTATCGGATTAAATATTCAATGCAATGTTGCTAAATAAATAAATTTAAAATACTTACAAAAAGAAAAAAGTAATTGTTGTTCATAAAATTTAGGTAAAACTTAAGTGATTTTATTTATCATGTTGTTTTGATTTTAAGAAATAAAACTTTACATGTAATAAACAAATGAATCTAATTATTATGAATACTTAAGCGATAACAAATAATTTCCTCTAGATAATTTTTCTTCGATTAATTTACGAGTTTAATAATTTTGAAATTTAATATGTTTTATATTGTGCTATTTTAAGAATATTTTTATACTCTTTATGAGACTTTTATACTCTATTGTTATTTCACATGAAAAACCTAATCAACTCATATTACGATATTCCTTGAAAATTAAGATATCAGTAATATTACTAAGTTCTTAACTGTTAGAGAAATATACATAAACCAATGGAAATTAATGGACTCTATTTTTTATGCAAAAATAGTAACTCATTGAGTAGATTCAGTTTTGTATATTAACATGATACATCGAACAATACATTTTTTGATACATCATGATATATCATTGAAATATACGAAATAAAAATCATATTTCGAGTTATTAATAAATATACCTAAGAATATTTAAGAACAAAATGTCTTTTTTCTTATTTTCATCTATAGAAAAATAATATCATTCGAAAAAGGTTTCATATGAAAATATTTACAAGATTCAATTGAATGATTTTTAATGCTAAACAATGAGGACATGTAAATAATATTTGATATACTTTGTATGCCGTTAGTATATTATTTTAGCTATAGAAAAGCATGAAATCTTTTTACCTTATATTTTTATCAGGTCGATCAGACCCAAATAATAATGGGATTCGAAATACATGTGTATGAACAGAATGCACTTATTTTAAAAAATATGTTTTGTATAATATTATCAATAATAACTCGCATAATTTTTCTCTAGAAAACAGACCTTCAGTGATGATATGATGATATTGCTAAAAACATTTTACAACTTTAACTAAAAGTAACTTAATAAAACTTTTTCATTTCCTCTAAATTACAATTGATAATAAATATAAGGAATTTTACTTATAATATTACTTGTAAAAATAGAGAAAGCCTAAGGTGTGTTTGGAATGAATTATAGGATATATTCCATTCATTCAAAATATTAAATAAATATTATGTGTATTGGTCAAAAAGAAATTATAAATATAGCTGTAAAATCGTAGTTATAATTTATAAATGGAACTAATGTTTTTAAGTAATGAATATATTTGGTTAACAAACTTTGTGTCACAAGTCTATGTTTTAGATCCATTCAATTTCACAATAGATGAAAAAAATGTATGTTTTGAATAGAACATTTGATGATATTTTGCAGTTTAATATTATTAGATTTTCGGTATATTTATTATAATTAACAAAAATTTTCCTCTGGATAATTCTAAAATATTGGCTCAGTTTATCAAAACGAAACGCTAATAAATTTTGAAATCGATATAAATTTAAAATAGAAAGTAAGATAATTCTAAAAACACGGTCCTTGTTGCTTAAAATGAATTATCACTTTTCTGAATTGAATGTTCATTGTAAAATTTGCTCTTTATTTGCTTGGTTATCAGATATGGCCCTAAAAAGACTATGTAATTTTATGTAGTGATTTTTATGATGTGCTTACAAAACATAATTTTCAGCCTCAATTTTATAAAATTTATTTATATTCCTTCTCTCACCATAACATATTTTATCATTATACCGCATTATAAATTAAACTGATGAATTTGCATAAATGAAAATTATTACTGGACAAAATTTATTTATACTGTTTTAGAATTTTACATAACAAGAAGTATTCTTTCAATGTAACAAAGTAATCTTGTTCATTACGTACCGAGAGGACTTTTCAATGATAAAATATAAACAATTTTTCCATGCTCATAATTTGTCGAAATTTGTTTGATTGATGATAAAAAACAAGTTAATGCTACATATAGAATTAATTAAAGATAGATTCAAAAATAAAATAGTTAGTTATACACATTTATATATCTTGTAATTTTACTTATTTCGATCATATTTATAAAGATTTGATATATTTATTAATTTTAATTGGGGATTATATTTTAGAATTTTTATTCAGTACTAAAAGACAATAAAGTTACAATAAAATTATAAAATAATAATTAATTTATATTTGGTTGTTTTCAATTTATATAAATTCATTGATGACGAAAATTAGATTTTGTCTCATAATATTTGACTCTATCATTAAAAAAAAGATTAAAATTAAGATTATGTTCATGTTGTTTAAAAGAGTATTTGATTAAATGCTTAATGGAGGAAACAACAATTACTGCATGCTAATTCAGGTTAATAGAAACATTCTTATTTTTCTTAAATTATAATTTTACTAAATTAACTATATTTATATTAAAGACATGTGAAATGCATTTATATATTACACCATTAAATACACATAACACTCACCGAAGCAGCGCAGATAACTATCGGAATGGTTTAACCGTAAGAAGTGTTAACTTCAACGGTTAAATAGATATTTTTTCTAAAGAAAACACAGAGTTCCATGCATCTCATAGCATATGTATACAACAAGACACACATAGGAATATTTCATTTAAATACAGTGCGTCATATGATTATTCATATCAGGTCACAAAGTTAATTAAGAATTAGGTACAATATATATATATTTCAAAATGCATCGAAATTATTCTCTAATCTATGAAAAGGAATGTGATATTCATTAAAAACTTGGATTAAATTATTTAAACATAAATTTTAGATGAAATATTTTGACAGAATTGTTGAGATTTATTTATTTATTTACTTTTTTGAGGGAGGATGGAATTATCTTAATAGTAAATGAATTAATTTTACTAGTAGTTTGGGGAGGGGGGAATTTTCCAGATACATTCTTGTTATTGGGCTTTTATAAATATTTTATTTTATAAAAGCCTTCTTTTATTTTAAAAGAAATTCATAGATTTTTTTTCATTTCTGTTACATTAGCTAGCAAATACTTACAGCAAAATGTTTTAATCTGTTTATTAATGTAAAGTGAATGATGTAGATTCTAGTTATGTTAAATAATTTAAAAAATGCTAAGAGGGAATGACCGTTTTGATGACTTACATCGAAATTTACGATATGGGTTCTTACAATAAATATGTAGGGTGTAATGGATCATTCGACAATGAACAAATGATTTCTTACTGTGAAGAAATTGATAATAATTGCATATCCAAGTGTTGTTTTAAGTTAAAATTGGTTATATATACCAAACATTCCTGTGAAATACTACTCACAAATATTTATATTCTTACATGCATCTAACACACTTATTACAACTGCTGCTATATGCTTATGAACAAAATGGGAACCAATACCAAGTAAAGTCAGTGAAATCAGCACAAATACATAATTTCCGTAGGTTTTCCCCACATTACGTGCTAAGTGCATAGATAAAAATGACTATCGTTTAAAAATTATTAATTAAAATTAGGTCCATTAAATTAAGGGATTCACACACATATATATTTATCTACATATAGACAACCAAAACAAGTTCAGCAAATACTATGAGGTCTTTACTGGCTTGGATATATGCAGGAAAACATAATACAGGTTGACTTCTTGCGGTCCACTTGAAAGATGTCGACAGGATAAATAAAATTTCGTAACTTCTAAGTGAACACTATCGATACACACTTTTAATAGAAACATTGAATTTCACACCAAATATCGATAAATAAACGAAGAAACATTTACCCATGCTTGGACTTGTGATTAGAATTAAGGTGGAAAAATAATTTTTGTGATAATGTCACACCAAAATGCTTTAAAAGCCGTTTTATTTGTTCAGACAGGAAGACAAATAAAAGTGAGGTTTGAGCATTCAACACAAATTTGTGTATTTGAGAGGGGTTTATAAGAGTACAAAAAAGGTCAAGCGCCTATTTTTCAGCATGTGGTAATATAAAACACGTGAGCAGAGTCGTCAAATCAACCGCAACAATAGGTGGTACATTAGAGAAACACTGCTCTAACCAATAGTGCCCTGCGTGGCGAAGCTGACACTTCAATTCTCGGTCTAGACCAAGAAATTGATAGGCCAAGGAACCGCTTTTCACCAGCGAATGATTTACTACTACAGCATCATCGCCATGTGGTGAAACGAAGAACGGCTCTTCAAAAAGATATCATCAGAAGCAATATTTTTTTTTTACCACACCTGATATCAGATGGCCGAAACGTCACTCCGAATTTCCGATGACTGTGCAGTCGGTGTCGGTGCCTGATCCAGCTCGGATCACGGAATTTACTCGCTTGATGGCTTCTGCAATGGTTGGTGCAGCAAGGCTTTGATACGAAGGTGGCAACTCATCATCAGCATTATTCTCGTTAATGCTTCCTGGAGACTCGCTATCCAAGGAGTATTGAGGCTGGATGAGGGGTGGAATCTTGGTGACGTCGAAAGTCATCTTCTCTGGGTCAAGGCCAGGGGAGAAGGAATCTTTCTTGTCAGCGGTTCGGCGGGTGCTACGAAGGGTAAAATTGATGGTGCGGGCGCGAAAGGACTGCAGATCTCTGTCCGACAAAGCAGAGCAGCGCAAGACTTGGCGAAATGCCCTCTTGAAGTCACGACTCGAGCAAGCGTAGATGATGGGGTTCAAACAGCTGTTCACGTACCCGGTCCAGAAAAATATATCGAAGAGCAATTGAGGAATGTAACATTGACGACAAAGTGTTCCTAAAAATACAAATGCATGAACAGTTTAAAGGAAATGGGGTAAACTAGAAACTCGTCATTCTGTATTGATGAATCATCAAATTAAAGTAAATTAAAGATGTGCTATGTCTTTTTAACAAGCTCAAGATTTTAAAATCATTTTTAAATGATAAAAGAAAGGAAATGGGAGTATTCTGGAATCCTAATTCCAAACAAATTCAGAAAATATCCTTTTATTTAGCAATTTTTATATTTTACTTTTGAAAACATTCCATATTTGAATTCAGAATTATGTTTAATATCTAATTCTCCTAAAACACTTTTTGCTGTCTACTTTTTAAATAAAATATATTGAAAATTGTTATAAAATTATTGGATCTGCGAATGCAACTTTGTAAGTTGCAAGCAAATCAACAAATTATTATTATTATTATTATTTTTTAGTTTTCAACTGTTTCTAATATATATGTGAATAAGACAGCAACATTAAATAATTTCAAAGTAATTCTTAAAAAATTCAATGGAATCGATTTTTATCAATAGCTCTATTATCAAGTTATCAGCAACATTAAAATATTCTATAACTCTACTGTGGTTTATAAATTTATTAATACTTCAGATTATCTATTAGGATACAATCAATGAAAAATGAGATGCTTTATATATAAACTTAAAAAAATAAAATAACTATTGTATATTACTGTTTTATCTTGGGGAGGAATTGCAAAAGTAATTCTGCCCCCTAAGCTAATATTCCTATCATAACAGAAATATAATAGCATATGGTTATTTATAAGATATTAATAGTCACTTACGCAATAATGTGCAATGCACAAAAGTCAGAAATAAGATTTATTTACATAAAATAAATTAAACAAATAAAGATAAAGTTGCAAAAAATACAAAAGGATACACAAATATTTAATTATAATATGACTCTTTAGTTTATTTATCGTCTTCATCTTTTCAATTATTCGTTTATTTGCATTGGGATACGCATACATACATATATAAGGGGGGGTATTTATATATGAATATATATGTGTATGTCTATATAACATCAATTAATAGATTAGGTATATGGATATATTTGAAATTTTGACTTATTTTGAAATAAAAAGAATTCATTTTTTAGTGATATATTTTTTTTTACTTCTATTAAATATCTCAAAAATATGCAATACTAAGAAATAAACTGATATCATTTGATGTATTTTTTCTGTGGCCATAGTGGCCTTGTTGGTTAGGGCGTCGTTCCCGACTGAACCGAAGAACCGTCGAGTTCACTATATGTGTTGCTGTTGCATGTTAAATATATCGTGATCACAATGTCTTCCAAGTGAAATGATATTTCTGGGGGTGTCAGGTCAAGTGTAAGATTCTTCAGCCTGGTCCTATCTTCGGTGTAGGTATAAGAAAGTATGCTGTTGTAGAGAAATATAATTTTCAGCAGCTCTTACATTTATAAGTGGAAACTATTTTCAAAATTGAAATTATATTATTATTAATACTTTTTGCATAAAAGTTATGTATTTTAAATTAATTCTCCATATCTGTAGAATTAATTTAAATAACAATAGGAGAGAACTTCAAATATCTCAATCATTTGAATAATGCGCTGACTTGAACCATTTTGATTCGGAAATTCTTTATGGTTAAAATAAACCTACGTCTCGAAATTTCTCTATAAAAAGTACTTACATTAATCTATTCTCAGTGATCTATTATTAGACACGAAAAATTAATCTAAATATTTAAAACGTTAGAAACAGTTCTATTCAATGTTCCCCAGTGGATAAAAATGTTTGATATTTCACGTTCTTTTTACATAAATTTGTTGGAAATTTAATTTAAAGTAATACAAATTGTGTATTTAAGCCAAAAAGAAAATAATTAAAACTTACAACCTGGCGAAATACATATTTTTAACCATTGTTTGAATAATTCATAAATAAAATAACAATTCTATATATTCGTAACAAAAGTATTTTGTGGGAGGAAAAGCTATGTATAAACACTAGATTATTTAATTTCACTTGTTGATAATGTTTTCATTAAAAAAACTCCTGTTATAGACACAAGTGAGAGAATAATGGAGAAACGAATTCTCCTAAGTAAAAAATTTATTTCCAACGCCTAAACATTTGTATTTCAAAAGTTTTCTGTCATAATTATTATTGGTTTAATTAATTCATTCCTATTTGTTGTTAATTTATTTAAATCCCTCTTTCTCTCTTTTCCTCTTTCATCGATATATTCCCTTTAAAACCTCGCTAAATATTTTAATGAAAAGGATAAGAATTTGTCCCTTTTCTCAGCTTATTTATTTAAATAAGTGAAATTTTATTGCTCGACAAATGAATTTAAATACAGAATAAAACTTAGAATTATACAATGAATTTATTTTATTTTAGGAGTTGCAAATTCATCCATCAAGCTGTTATTATGTAATGACGTAATTTTAATAAGAAACTCTTTCCGTTTAATGATTGAAGAAGAAAATAATTTTAATAATTTTATAAATTAAAAACTCACACTTTATACTAATAATGCATAATAAATTCAATCCATAAGCTAATCCTATTTAAATGTGCAAAAACATTATTACTTTCTAATACTGATAGAATTTGTTCAATAAGAAGAGAAGTACGAAATTTTAACAAGTCTCATATGAAATATGATTTTCATGATATTCGGATATATTTTAATTCCATTTTTTTCTGTGATTCAAATAAAAATTTTATTATTTTTTAACATTAATCATTATTAATTCTCAACTTAAAACTTCCTTATTCTACAAAAAATTAATAATTTTTACAATATGAAGATTTAAACTATAACTTCAAACGATTTCTATCATGATAATTTTCGCCCACTAGAATTTTTCCATGTGCACCAAATCCTAGAAGTAATTTCACAATAGAACGTAATTTCGTCAAATATCCCGGTTCATAAGCAGTTTCTATAAAGAAGTTGTGAACTGAAATCACTGCTTAAACCTTTTTTATTGCTTTAGTTTAAGCAAATTGTGTGTAAAACATAACGATGCACAGCTGAAAATCTGAAATTCAGCAAGCTGGACAATAGATTTAAAGACAAAAATTCATTTGGAATTCTACTTAAATTTATAGTGTAGCTCATATTCTATTGCTATCCATATTCTACTGTTGTGAATATTGTATTGAGGAATATACAAAAACCAATTTTCACGTAATTGGTACATTGGTTCGTTTTAAATTTCCTATTGTTTAATATATTTTAAGTGAAACAGGTGCCTCCTTTAAAATATTTTATCATTTAAATAATAAATTATACTTTAATACTTAGCTAGAGTGAAGAAATAAATGCGATGGAAATCACACTTATGACCAAATATTAAATTACATTTAAAGAAGAAAATAAGTCTGGTTTTATAAAATGGAATTTCCGTTGCAATGTTTACGCCTTTTATGCTAAAACATTTTTCTTTTGTTTTAAGTTTTAATGAAGAATCTTGGAAAAAAGTGCTTTTTATTAGAAACATAGAAGGTAAAATAAACACAAAAAATAGGAAAGGCATTCGATTGTAAAGTGTTGAAAATATTAAATTCTATTCGTTGAAACAGAATCAAACTCATGGAAGAAAAGAATCCATTCGGAGCATCATAACAAAAATAATAACATATGCATAGCTGTAAAATTGGAACCGAATTTCTTATGCGTGCTTTTAATCTTCTTGTTAAAAGAAGTTAAGAAAAGATTTATTCGCATAGAATAAAATCGAAATTGAAAATTGTCGAATCGAAAATAAAAATACATTAAAATGCAACTCAGTCAAGAAGTAGAGGCTTTTTTCAATGGAACTGGTATTATTAAAAAATATCTACAGCATTTATAGAAACTTTATAATTCCAACTCACTTCAGAGTCAACATTCACGAATAAAGAAAAAGAAGGCGGATGTAGATGAAAATTTATTGAAATAGTTTTGTCAACGAGAAACATCATTCAGAGTTGTCTTTATTTGAACTTGTTCAAAGATGGCAGATGATGAAGTTATTTTTTATCAAAGACATGAAGATTTTCCTGCACCAGTTGATATACTTAATACTTAAGGCATTGAATTTGCAGAAAATTTTAAAGCAAATCAAAGAATATTTGTTAAGAATTACTGATGTAAACAATTTAAAAGGAAATGAAATATTTATGTGATGTTATCTTTAAATGAACTGATGAAAGGAAAATATTTGTATGATACTTTTATAATTAAGTTTCGGAATCAATTTAATTTAATTTAAATTAAAATTGAGGAAAACAGAAGTTTACTTATTCACTTAAAATGGAAAAAGATTTTAGAATTTCGCAATTTTCACTAGACCTTTAAGATAAATAACTTGAATATCAAATGTAGCAACATCTCAGTTTATATAAAAGTCTCTTTTTGACATAAAATTTTAAATCCTTATCAAATATAAATATACAGTGATCAAAAATATTGAATAATATAATTCTCCTCTAATAACTTTTGAAACAAGTTGCAAATTAAATTTGTAACTAAATGTTTAATGTTTTATTTATTATCGATTTCTTCTGCGGAATTAATTTATTTCGTTTAGAAAAATAATATACTTAAGATTATTGTCATTTTAAGCAAAATTGCTTATGTTTATTAATATTATAATATTACAATAATGAATTAGAAGTATATTTGTGATAGTATAGACATATTAATTTCTATCCAATTTCCGTAGAATTAGTTACAAATAATAATACACAAATCTTTATGTTTGATAATGCTAATTAGTTCGAGAAATTAAATTACTAATTAAATCAAAGCTACATTTAATAAATGTTACACTAATAAGCACAAAGCTATATTTGAAAAATGCAGGTTTGTTAAATTTCAGTGAAACTATTCTTAATGATACGTTGTATTATTCTGAAAATCTTTAGGTTGGTTTTAAGAGATTTTAATGATCTAAGTTTTGAAATCTTTAGTCTCAAATAATTCTTTGAATTTGCATGGTTTGAAGATGTGTAAATCTGATTCCGCCATATCTAATTAAAATTAATTATTTAAAATTTGAATCTTTAATGAAGCAAACAATAGTAATATTGTATTTAATCCGAATCTCTTCGTTAATTAAGACTTTCGTTAAATAAGATACTGTATTTTCTTGGAAAAGTAAAACTATTTTAATTCCAATATCAGTTTTGACTAATATCATTATACAATAATTTCAATATTGAGCCGCCTTGAAATATGAAGTAGTTCACTAAAAACGCTGGTATATTTTATGCTGTTCGTTTTTAAGGAACTTAGCAAAAAAATCACAATGCATAAATTATTAAACTGTTTATTTTAGGTTATTAATTTTTATATTATTTTCTTGAACTTCAAATTACGAAATATGTTTAATTGTATTGATACATTACATATTTTTACGAATGATAAAATGTAAGTTTTCAAATGTAGGGGATTTTATATTTGTCACATAGTTAATGAAATGTATTTTAATAGCTCTAATTAAAATATTTAAACATCTTACTTTTTTAATTATGCAAATAATAAATAGTCATTTCTGCATACATGTGCTTGTGAAGTTGCTTATTTTTAAAAATATTTTATACTTCTATAGATACTTAATCAATTTACATGCATAAATTTGTTAGATTTCAAACAACAAAAAGAAACAAAAAATAAATTATCTCTCTTTTCAAAACATACGTTTTTAAATAAATTTGAATCGAAGTCTGCCTAATATATTGAAACTATTTTTAACAATATTTTGAGGTTTAAAAATAAAGATTTCAATTAAAATATCCTCAACGATTTAAATAAATAATCATTAATATAGAAAACATTAAATATGAATCTTGAAAATTCTCATTTGAATTTATTGCTAAAAGGCTTTATTTGTAGCAAAGGAATAAAAAAGAAAATTGAAAAGAATGAAGTGAATAGAGTTGTGAAAATTTAAGTAGAATAACCTTTATAGTTAGAAAAAAAATCAGTTTTAACTTAGAAACATTGAAAAAGATTTTAAATAAAACACATCTTCAACGAGTTTTTACATTACAGTTTTTCAACCAAGTGTAATAAATAAACAAATAGCACATTTCTCACAAAAAATAAATTTTGAGTTGGATAAAATATTTTTATCCTTTGTTCCACAATATAAATAAATGCATTATGAAAATCTCTGAAATAGTTACGCAGAAAAGTATTTCCCTTTGCATAAACAATAAAAATGCATCACCCAAATAAAAATTTATACATTTGTGATAAATTTTGATACTACAGTTACGAAATCTAACACATAAGTTTCAACACAATGATTGCTAAAAAAAAGTGAATACTTTTAAATGAATATTGCTATTACATAAACACTGAAAACGTATTTAACAAAAAATCTGAAAAAGCAAAAATAACTTGATCCACTTTATATCAAATTTGAAAACCAGACTCTTAAGATTTATTTCTTTTACTTCACTCGCGTAAAACCGTGGAAAGGAATTCGATGCACGCACAATAAAGAATGATTTAAAAAACAAATATTTCTTTCGCTGAATATTTGAAAGGAAAAATCAATTTTCTTTGCTTTCTTTATGTTCTTTTTATATTATAGAAAGACTTGAAATTAAATTAGCTATAAAAATATTAGAATCTAATTGAAATATTTTATTCGGGAAATGAAATGAAATTAAAATAACCACCTCGAATACAAATAGTGACTTAGATCTTGAAAAATAAATTTCTTGTATTAAAACAAAAATAATATTTGTCAGTGATATGATTGGTTTATGTGTAAAAGAAAAAATATAATTCGTTTTGTGGCATCGCAAATTACGCGTGAAAAATAATTTAATATTTTTAAGAAATTTTCAGTGTTTAAATACCGGATGAGATATTTTTATATTAGCTATTTGATGAGTAATGTCTAATATAAAAATATGTTTGCTCTGTGTAATACAAATAATTTTGCATACTTTCAAAACTTTCATTTATGTTAAATATATAATGAAAACTACTTAACTGCTGTTCTTGAATTATTTTAAATAATAAATACAAGTAAATGTACGAAGCATATTGCTGAAATGTTTAGCTGAATGTTATTTTATCTCATTATAAAAAATTGTATTCTTTCTATAGTAAATGTGTTTAAACAATTTAATACGAAATCAAAATAAATTTTGTTTGAGGAAAAAAAAGAAATGATTTATTTAAATGGACTGAGAAATATCATTCATTTCCAGATAGTTTACAAAGAATTTTTAGTAAGTTATGTATAAGAAAATTATAAAAATTGCATTTAAAATTTTGGAACCTTATAAACACAGTAAGTTTTAAATTAGAGTACCTATTTTTGTTTTTTTAATATGATACAAAACATTAGAAAATTGAATCGTTTTTAAAAATTTTTATGTCTAATCTTATTTAAAAAATGCTAAAAATATCTTTATTCTGTGTTATAGTATACACACATATATAAAACCGCAGTGAAAATTTTGACTAATTTTGTATAAATTTTTAAAGTTTAGGAATCAGCTGATAGCATATTTTGTTATGCGTAGTAATTAACTCGTTAAAAGCTTTCAAAACCACTCATACTTAAAAGTTCCAACCTTAAAATGTTTCAGAATTTAAAGTTATATTTTATATGCAAAAATAGATTTTTAACTTTAATAATATTTTTTAATGTTCTTAAATGTTTCAAATCTTTATAAAATGTAAAATTTCGCTTTGTAAACAATAGAAAAATAACTTTAATCCATTGAATTTGCATTAACATTTTCACAACATGCTGAATTCTTACGAATTCTGAGTATAGCAAAAAACCAAATAAATTTTTCAATTACTTTAATTAGATTTTTATAATTTTTGTGATGAATTAAAAAGAAATTTTTATGAATGTTAAACTTAATACAAAATTCATTCAGAAAAAAAGCAGTTAAAAAGACATAACATACACAAAAATGTTTCTAATATTATTCTTTTACTCACTAACAATTGTCATAAACATTGTAATAAATTTCGAAAGTATTTACAGTAAAAATAATATTATTTCACATCTTCATTAAACTTGAATAATAGGGAAAAGAACTAGAGATTAAAAATAATGTATGTTTCATGACACAAATTTTATTGTTTTAATAAATTTTATTTTGACCAGATAATTTAAATTATAATATTAGTTAAATAATTAATGTATTCTGAAAACAATTTAATAATTTTCTTTAAATATCCGCAAATATAGTCCTATCAGTATGAGATTAAGCTCCTATTATTTTATGTTTTTGTGTTTCCCATTATAATATATCTTTTTAAATGTTGATAAAAAGTTCAACAGCCAATAAAAGTATTAATCATGATCTATTTTTCATGAAGGTGTATAACAATGCTTTCTAAGCCAAATATGTTTCCGTAAATATTCGCAAGTGTTACGAACAATCAAATTTCGAAAGAATATCATCTTAAATGTTAGAATACCTGAAATAGAAAATTAACAAAAAAAAAAAAAAGTAAGCAAACTAAAGAAGATTTTAAAAAGACTGAGAACTCGAGTGAAATCCATTCTCAGAGGGTCTTAATAGTCAAATGCAGATCAAACCTTTTACTTATCAATGTTTTTCATAAGCAGATGTTGGGTTGCAGTTTGCGTTAGAGAGGTGGTCAGCTTCTTTTTCAATTGCGTCCTAAAAATGCTGCCTATTGATCATAAATGTTACACACAAAGCAAGTAAAACTGTGAATGGGAATAATAGATGATTGCGAGAATTACTATTTTTATGTTATTTTACACCTAATTTTATTAGAGTTACACAACTATCAAACTTAAACATAAGTCTTCAATACTTACCCATATAGTTATCAAGGTAAAATTTTGTGAAAAAAATAAAGAAATATAATATATCTTACCAGTAGTTAAGAAAGAAGTCTTCTTTTATTTTCCTTGTTGTCGAGCTTCGAAAAAAGTATAAACTGTTTTACTTACCAATTTGCCGCAAATTCCAGGGACAGCATCTAACTTAGTCTTTGTTAAATTACTTTTTTATAAATAAATAGAAAAACTTGAAAATAGTTTAGATTACTAATATAATATTACATAATATATGACTGAATAGGAATTGCTGATATTATATATTTTTATTCACATTTATTCATAAAAGCAACAGATATATTTCCAAAATGAAAGGACATGTCGATAATTAGTTTTATTTTATTTGCAAAGATATTGTTCTAAAGTTACATTGAAAAAACTAATTATGTTTCGATACTTTATACGTTCTGTTTTTTGCAAAATTAAATTCTAAAACTAAATATATTCGTATGCTTAACACAAATGATAATTTTTCATTTAAATATATATATATATATATATATATATATATATATATATATATATATATATAACATGAATGTAAGAAATAAACGTGTACTCAGAATTTTCAAAAAATTCTTTCTTAACTTTATAATTAGTATTTTATGTAATTAAATACTTACTAGTGAAAACTCTCATAAATTATCTTTTTGTAAAAAGATAATTTATACAAGGAGCTGATCAATCAATCTTATATATTAAATTTTTCTAATATAATAATTCGTGTTTTAACATTTGCAAAGTGTAATGAATTATCATATTAGTTTTCATGTTAAATGAAATATTATAACTGTATAAATCAATTTATTAAAATAGAATTCTAGCAAATTATTCTAATGATATATGAAAAGAAAAACTGTGACATATATAGATATATCTTAATCTTCTTATTTGCCTCACTAAAATCTTTATATAAGTCATATTGAAATATTAAATAATTTTAAAAATTTAATCAAATTTGAGTTAGTAACTTATTATTCTATTATTATAATAGAGTTAGTAAATTAGAGATTAGTAATTTAATTTTTTTAAATGTGTGATTTTTAAATTCAATTTTTTTTTTCAAAAATATTTAACAGAAAGTCAAGAAAGCGTAACTTAGAAAAATTATAATGCATAAGTATCATATAGAAGAAATATCAAATTCTTTATAACATAATATGATGCATAAATTTTGTGAATTATTGTGTATATGCTTTTAATGCTCCAAACACCGTAAATGGCTAACTTACCAAGAGGTAGAATGAAGAAGAAAGGAAACCAGCAAAGTATGAAAACTCCAACAACGATACCAAGGGTCTTAGCAGCTTTCTTTTGCCGCTTGAATTTTGAGAGACGTCCTTGCAAATTAGCCATGGTCAATTTGACATTAGTTTTATCTCCGCATGTTCCATTTCGTGGGGCATGGCTCAATACGTGATGAGCTCCAGCATGGACTCTCAAGGTCAACTCCTTAGTTGTTTCATGACCAGTCTTGACGACTTTGATACCGGTTTGCAGAAACTTGGTCTGCTCAATTGCTGCTTTGTAGATTCGAAAGTATACAACGAATATCACCAGGCAAGGTATATAGAACGAGAAAGAGACCGAAAAAAGCACGTAACCCATCTGCTTGGTAACCTCACATACATAAGGATTTTCTGGGGGTGGTTCCTTCCATCCGAGAAGAGGACCCACAGAAATCAAAATTGATAAAGCCCATACTCCAACGCAAGCCAGAACAGCTCGAGTGTGAGTCACGATATTCGAATAAGCTAAAGGCTTGGTCACACCTATATAGCGATCCACGCTAATCACGCAGAGACTAACAATGGAAGCCGTGCAGCAAAGAACATCAACAGCAGCCCAAACGCTACAAAATTCCTGTCCAAAAATCCATTGCTTATTATTCATTTCCAGGAAAGCCGAAAAAGGGAGAACCAGTATACCCAAAAGCAGATCAGCAATAGCCAGATTTACAATGAAGCAGTTAGTGGTACTACGAAGGTTGGAGGAGAAGCTAACTGCTAAGAGAACCAGGAGATTCCCAAATATCGTTAGAATGACAATGGACCCAAGTATAGTGCCAAGAGAAATCATCGTAAAGTAGTCGTAGAATGTCATTTTTCCCAACAAAGAACTGTTTGTAGTCCAGTCTGATGCGTTGTTCCAAGTAGTTTCTTCCGTTTCAGTGAGATTAATAATTATTATTGCTATATCAGAGATCTTATTCCCTATTGGCAATGATATCTCGTCAAGCTCCCTCGTTGGCGCCATAGTTACTATCTGTTATCTTACGAAGGAGAAACAAGAAAGATTTTCTCAGTTATTATGTAAATAACTCCATTCATTCTAAGAGTTCAAAATTTACATGAAAAGTTCTGCAGTTTGTAAAAGTATTTTTTTATTGCCAGAAATACTTTTGTTTTTCTTTATCTTAAACTTATCACTCCGTTGCTTTCTTTAGAAAACCAGTTTACCATGCATCAGACTACCTAAAAAGAAAAAGAATAATGTTATTATAATTACTGAGAAGGCAAAATTATTTCTAAAACATTACTGGTTTATAATTATTTTTTATTGAATAAAACTTAAAATGCATTATACTAAGAGAATTCTGACATTTAATGTATTTAATTTTACAAACAGATTTTTAATATACGATATTTAAGGATATTTCAAACATTCAAAAGTCTATTTTCCCTTTTCATTTATGGCAGTAATTTCTCAAAAACAAAACAAAAATTTATTTTTTGATATGGAGATGTTTGAATCTCATATTAAACTTAAATATTTTATATTAAAATATGCAGAAAAGTCAAAACTTTTGACTTCATTACATTTTATATAAATAACTTTCCGTGTGATAAATATATATCACACGGAACGTTACAATAAAATTATTTACAAATCACTGCACGGTAGCTTAATTAAAAAATACGGAATAAATATTTTACTATTAGATTTAGAATCGTAATCTGTAAAGTATTCATTGATTACATTTTACATTCATTGATACATTGTATAAAATTTTAAATAAAATCATAACAGAAATTAGTTTACATTTTAAATAAAGAAGTTCAAGATTTATATACGATAAAATTTTCAAAGTTAAATTCATTACAATATAGCAATATAATCTACTAAATATACAATGAAATAAATTCATTTGAAGTAAATCAGATGTTTCCTCATTTGGAAAAGAGTAATTGCAAGTATAATTTTAAATGAAAAAATTATACTTTATTAGTTTGATAATTTTTCATATTCTTAAAAGCGCATTTCTTAAAACAAATCTTTTATGCATTAACGCTAAATGCAACTCGAAACAACTTCCTAGTAATAAGGTCACATAATTCTTCGAATAAATAATAAAATTGACTTTCCAAATTTCTTAATCGGATTATAAATAAGCGAGTTAATTAAGAATTTACAACATTACAAATTAATGCAACTTATGTTGGCATTTTTATTGCTAAGCACATTTGGTAAAGTTTTATTTTTCTATTTGAAGATTTAAATAGCTCTGTGATAAAATGAATTATTGAACTGAATAAACTTTTAAATAAAAGGTTTTCTAATAGAGTAACTTCATTAAATCTTATATAAATTTTATTCTTAAATTCTTATAGTTCAAAGCTTTTATGTTTTAAAAGTAAAACATAAGAGCTTTGAACGATAATTCTTTTCAACCATAAAATAATTATTGAATCAAATGCTTGAGTACTTGAGCAATCCTACGGATATAGCGTGTTGAACTTTATTTTAAATGAATTCATGAACTAATGAAATGTAGCTTAAGCAATCAAACTAATTTTCCTTTGCTGAAAAATAAAAATGTTTCCCCATTTCCGATTTTCCTGCTGCGGTTCTCACCACATGACAACTTACTTAATTGCTTCAGTTTCCGTAGATAATGGTTGTTGTCTGAAAATTTCCATGACAACAAAAATGATGAACATTTTATAATTTCCATTCTTTCAATGACCATTTTTATTTCCCAAACTTTTCTTTCATTCCACTCGGTAATAATTTTGAATTTCCAAGTAATTACTTTTCTTTAAAATTCAAAAAAGTTTAAAACATGATTTGTTTTCCTTAGAAAACTGAATTTTAATGCAAAATCAATTTCTATTTAATTGCAAAACACTATTCTGATTACGATTTATTATTCATCGCATATATACATGTTTTTTTATGAGAAAACAAAGGAATACTACTAAAAGAAAGAAAAAAACAGTTCAAAATCTTTTTATATTTTTTATGAAATGTACATAAATAAAAAGATGTATTTTTATGTCTATCTGTATAAATACATCTGGTACTATGAAATGTAAGTTCTATTAAATTACAAGTTTAAAAATATCTCTTACAGATACCAGTGTGTTACAAACTATAGAAAGCTCATAAAATTTTCAACTTTCCAACCATTAATTTTGAATAATATCAATCTCTTAAGGCTTTGTCAACAGGTCTTTCAGCACTACGCAAACAGCATAGTTAACTTTATCATTTTTGTTACTTAGTATTCATATCGAAGAAACAACTTTTAACACTTCACACTTAACTTGTAAGCCTTATGCATAATTATTAGGTAATAAATAACAATGTTATCGAAACACCTTAATCCCCTCTACTTTCTGTGCCCAGAATAATTCAACATCATTTCCTAAACAGATATAGGGTATATGTACAAGTGAGTTGTTTAAAAAATATATATCAACATGAAATGGAAAAATGCAAATATTTGTTTTAGTTTATTCTTATTCGAAACACATAGAAGTACATATGATTGCGTGTTTTAGCCTCATTCCCTGTTTTTCAAGTCGACGTTGTATTGAGAATTAATGGTAGTGGTGATAAAAGCTGTCGTGGTGCTAATGGCGTGACGTCATCATCCCAACAATTTTGTTGAATAAGGAAATTGTTTCCTCCAAAATATTGTCACGCAGAGATTGATGTAGTATATATCTTTCTAAGAGCATAAAATCAGCAATATGCGGAGCAGTTATGCAGATAATAACAGTTTATCCAATAAACATAAACTCTAGATACACCCCTAGATACAGAGATGTCAACAGATAACCATTTCTTTTATTGATATGTAGCTTAATTATCTTTCAAAAAATATGCCACTTAAAAAAATTGGGAGTCTGTACAATTTATTAATAACATAAATTTAGGTTAAATATTTATGAAAAATTGAATGTTTACTATTGAAGTTTAATTTTGTATACAACTCTCATACATTTAAAATTTTGAAGAAAAATTTATTTCTTAAATGATTATAAAACAATAAAGTAAATAATAAAGAAAATTGGGAAATTCACAGAAAAATTCAGTGATAAGTTAAAGGTGAGAAAGCTAATGTATAACGAATATAGCCCTTTTAGTATAAACTACAAAAAGGATAAGAAAAATTTTTTAAGGAACTTAATTTATTCTTATGTTCTATGAATACATTCTTATGACTGTTTTAAAATTTGGCAACATGAGCAGAATTTATTATCTTTCTAAAGCTTCAAGGAAATTAAAAATGTATAACAATATTTGAAATAATAAAATATCTGTGTAAATATAAGCTTTCAAAGTTTTATTTATATAAATGCTTAAGTAATATTTAAATCTATATCACGATATATATATTTAATTTTACTAATATTTCTAATTGCTTAAGTGTTTTTAATTTTGTACACAATGTGATTATAAGTTTTCGTTTTATTTTATCATTTATACTGAGATAATAGTTTGATAATATTAGAAAAAAATCTCTACATCACATGTTTCACACTTTTTAGCATAATGTAACCGGTAAGATATTTATAGCAATGAAATTAAACTTTAGCAAAATCTTTTAATTTGTACTTTTTCTAACTTTATCTAGAAAACATTTAAATATTTATCAATGTATCATTTGTGTGTGTGTGCGAATATATTTGCTTCATTTGTCTATTAAGTTTAGGGTAATTTGTATATTTTATACAAACACATTTTATCAACACATACATGTTGAGGAGCAATTTAAAGAATATTTGTATTATGTTCTCTAATGAAGCATTCCATATTCATTTGGTGAATGTAGGAATAAAAAACATCATTCTTTCCGTTCCTAATCTAAAATCAATATTCTTAGGTATTTCGTCTGAAATATGAATTTGTCTTGAAAACCCATGAAGGTCAAAAGATGTATCCTAAATGACAAAATTAAGTTGTAAGGAATAATGTATAAGGATAATATCTAACGATTAAAATACACACGTCATTTATTGCTTCTACACTACATTGCTAACATTTCTTATTTTTTTATCGGGAAATTTATCTTTATTTTTAATTGCTTATCATTATCTTTCTTTATTTTAGTTCGGCATTGTTTGCATTCAATTGTCTAACTATGCTACTTATTCAAGTAGATTAATTTTATCATTTCTTGAATAAAAGGATTAAAAATAAGTTTTACAATGATATGTGTTTGATAAGCGTAAAAGTGATTCTTTAATTTAACTATAGATTAAATATTTTCTTTTTATCATTAAAATTTTACTTTTTTAAACAATTCGTATTTCGAATTTATTCAGGTTTTCTGAATAAATTCTGTGAATTTTAATTCGCTTGAAATGAATTTAACAACTTTTGTGAAGCAAAATGGATGTTGATATCATTCACATCTGTATTTCTAATTTACGCTTGGTAAATTCTTGAAAAAAAAAGAGAACGTCTACTTCAATTCATTCATTGTCTTATCCCTCACATAAGTTCCAATATAAAGGATCTAAAAGGTAATTTTAATACTACTCCCTAGTGACGAGTCTTTTATGCACGCTTGTCACGTTCACAAATGATTGTAAATCGGTTTTTCTCAGTGCCAGTTGACGCGAACTAAATGCCAAAGACAGCAAATGTAATCACAGAAGTAGTCAGTGAAGCTGTCCGCGCGATTTTTCCTTAGGAAGGAGAAAACCGGAAAAAGGAAAGGAAAAAAGAACTTTAAACCAACTTCTCTTGGCACCAGAAAGTAGAAAAAATACCAAATCAAATAACTTAGAGATTAATTGTATTTTTATGTATATCTCTTCGTGAAAAATTGTTTAGTTTTTTTTTGAATAATGTAGTAATTGCTTAATCCGTTTTCCGGAGCTTGTCTGTTAATGCATATATAAAATAATTTAAGTCACGTATTTCTAAAAAGGAAGTACTTATTGTATGCTTTTTAATAATAAAAATTATTCTGCCTGATTTTCATTAAATCATCTTTCCATCACAATATTAAAATTATGCTAAGTGATTGATTAATACAATATATTTTCCATATAAATAAATATATGATTACGATTTAAAAGAATATAAAGTGCTAAAAATTATTTAAAATGTTTAAGATACTTTTAATTTAATTTTGATATGGTGTATGAGACTGTTATCACCTACCTAATATGTTATATTAACTGATATATATATATATACATATATTAGATATATAAATATTGATAGATAGATTTAGACATATATATATATATATAGTCTAAGAAAATAAGAATCTATTTTCATAATTAAGCTCATTTAATATCAAAATATAAAGAAAGTATATTAGTTATGTTAGAGTACTACAAAAATAATCAACTCAAAATAATAATGTAGTGTAAAAAGACTATGATGTTTTCCAAAAAGTGTTCTGTAAATCAATTGTTTACTTTTTGATGTTTATCAAAATGAAAGTTTCTTGTATATACTTATTTTGCAATTTATTTGAATACAAAAATTTTTATTTCTGGGACTTTTTCAGCGACAGCGATTGAATTCAGTTTTTAAAAATATCCCTTTTGAGTTCTGCTCAACAAATTACATTTTCAATAGTAAAATCAAAGCATTTTGAATTTCTTTTTTCAACTATTAAATCGATCAAACCTATAATTTACTTATTACTATTTTTAAAAATTAGTCGATTTTCAGACTAAAACCTTAATCTTTTTTCTGAGAAACTTTTCCTTGAAGTTAATTTCCTTCCTAATCCAAAATTTAAAAACTTGATTTTTAATTGAGAGATGATGTATAATTGGTGCATTAGGTGATACAAATCAGAGACTTTGCACATCAGCAGGTATTTCTTTTATATAATTATTTATAAAGGAATAGTGAATATTAAAATAGAAAATTCTTTGAACTAATACTTTAAGCTATAATGACGGTCAATTAGAAAAACGATGTAAATTTTTCATATTACTCCAGAGAATTTCATACATGGTAAAGTAAGCAACTAAGTAAGTTTAAGATGTTAGCTACTTTTAAACTAATAATCAAATACATTAACTTTCTAATAGCTGAATAATAAGTAATGCGTAGTTAGAAATATTTTAACCTGATTTGATGTCTAATTTATTATGTTTTAAGTAAAAGTTTTAAATTATAGTTTTAAATTAATCGTATAGGACTACGCAAATTGTAAACGAAAATAATATGATGTATATTGTGTTGTAGCATTAATTTTAAATGTATTTTTTATTTGTAATAATAAATAACATGGATACGTAATATGTTCTTAATATTTAGTTTTTATAGAGAGTAATATCTTATTATTTATATTTTTTATATTTTTCATGGATTCGGTATTGTGTTGCTACAAATTTAATTTAACCGTAGAAGTATACGAAATGAAAAATACAATGTTTTTATTCAAGAAAAAAATAAATTAGAGGAAAAAAATTTTAAACTTTTTTTAAAAAAAAAAACGTTATACTCTAATAAATACTTTTCATAGGAGTACTTTAACTAAGTTTAATGTAGCACAGTAAAAAAATATATTTTTATGCGTTTTCCATTCCTCTTCAAAGAGCCAATTCACATCAAAGGAAAAAAAAAGCAGAATATTTTCTTTAAACCATGCTCTTTCTGTTAAATTATTAAATGTATTTTCATTGCTAAGAATGCATTAGCAGACATAATCCTGTGTGCATTTATTAAATCTACACCATCAAAAAAAAGAGGGAGGTAGAAAATGAAAATCACAAGAAAAGCACGCAGCATTCCAGGAAGAATGGGGAGGATAAGGGCCACACATTTTTTGTTTTAACATTTGTTTGCTGAGAATGTTTTGTAATTCAATTTTTTGGTTCATCCCGGGATTTTTTTATGTGACATCATGAAGTTTGTGGGAGGTGAGGGATTTTATTTGGGCCTCATACACATAACTCTTACAATAAAGGCGAGAGAAAGAGTAAACAAACAAAACAGGTTGTCAACGATTTATTATCACTCACTATTATTTTTAGTGCTTAAGAGCTATTTCTGGTATTCCTTGTATTTTTAAAACCCTCACATTTTGTATTATCACTGGACTATATTATTTATTTATTTGCTTTCATTTTGTGCCTTGAAATGCGTCGGTTATATAATGCTTTTATTTTATAGAAACCTGGTATATTCTCAATAAATTTATGTTAGATTTCTTTTTCTTCTTTTGTAGAGCTAAAAATGATTATATTGAAACTTAAATTCTTATGATCAGAGGGTTTCTGACAGTTTTATTTAGGACGTGTCTGAAGTGGTCGGATTTTATGAGGGATATATTGAACATATATTTTTTATTTGTAATGGTAAAGGATATTCTTTTTTTGTCAAATGTGATGTAACTTATATATCTATATAGTCATAAGAAAATTATTATTATTGTGAATTTAATTCTTAGATATCTATAAATGTAATAATCAAATTCATGAAATATGTGTAACAATATTACTCATTCATCTTGTAGTTATAACTATCAATTAATTAATAAATAAAGACCATTAATTTGAACTAACATTTGACATGTTTCCAACCACAGGCTTACGATAATAATTTTATGATGCATTTACTGTTTTAAATTTGTAATTTACTGTTACAAAGCAATATCTGACAGCCTTGTATTAGAATGATCTAAAGAAATAAAATTAATTATTTATTATTTTCATTTCAAAGAAGTATTTCTAAAATTAGTTTAAGTTTCTATATCTAATTTACATTTTACATTTCAAGAAATATGGGATATGTTGCTTCTTTGAAAAATTTTGTTTTCTGTGTAGAACTTATGTGATAAGGATTTAAAGTTGCATTTTTATCAGAGCAGTAAACAGAAATATTGTTTAGTAAGCTAATCAGTAGTAATACTATACTATAATAATAAAATGGAATGCATTACTGCTTTTATCTGAATAGATTAAAATCATATTTTTTACTTTGATTTTTTAAAATCATTGTGGAAATCGTCTCTCATCTAAGATCTCATCTTTTTATTACTTTCATTAAAATAATGTGTGCGAAGAAATCAGCGTTTTTAACATAAAACATAATAAATTTTATTTAGGAAAGCTCTCTGTTTTTAATAAATATGTGATTATCAATATTTTTATGCTTTCCCAGTTTATCTCAAACACAAATAGCCAATTTGATGTCGTGTGCACCTCTTACTATATAAATTCCATAAAATTGCTTGAGATTCTTTTAACAATGTCGGCTTTTTGAAAGACTAGCAGCGTCAACAGAAGGTCTTGGATAGTCTCGGTCTTTGTGCTGACATTGCACAAGACGTGCCTTATCCATTTTTCGGTAATCTTAGAGAAGACTACACATCGCATAAGTATTTTACGAAAGGTTAAGAGGGAGCGGAATCATCTTTGTCTTTTATATTCATCTTCGAATGGGACTACAAAGATGTTTTTTAATCAAATTTTAATCTTTGGAATAATATTCTTCAAGATCTCATAAGTCTTTAATTAAAGAAGGATTTTTTTTTTAAATTTTATCTCATAAAAATTCGTTTTTTTTTTTTTTTTTTTTTTTTGTCAAATGCAATATATTCTTTGTATTCAAGGGGTTAAAGATTCTATTCATATAAAGAGCTTCAAGAATGTACATTTTTCAAAAATAAATTATTTTTTAAAATAATTTCTCACATTGGTATTTATATTATTGAATTATGAAATTGTCTTATAATTCAAGAATATCAAAATGAAAATAAATAATAAAAAACATTTTAGGAAACATTTATAAAATGGACTATGAGAGAAATTCATAGTTAATTCTCACAGTTTATGAGGATAGCTTCTTCTGTAGATATGTGTTAAACGAAATTTGTGGAAAAAAGGAACTAAAATCAATAATATTTCAAATTCTTTGAATGTTATTAAACATTTAAATTTTATATTTTTTGATCATATAGTTAAATCTAGACAATTATTTAACAAGCTTTTAAAAGAATTAGTTATTTAAAATTGTATGTGTGTAAGTTGTTTGCTTTTTACTGTTTAATTTATAGTGACATTTTAATAACATATATGCTCTTATCAGTTTGCAAATAATTAACACTCTTAAATCTTTAATTATGAAACTAATAAGTAAAACGTACTAGTAAATTACGTTTTGTAACTTTATAATAACTATATTTTACTTCTTCAGCCATTTATCAATGTAGGAAAATATAGGACACAGTATATGTAAACTTGTCTTGTAAATTTACAACAATACGCTTAAATAATTTATAAAAACATTTACTCGATGTTCTAAAATAACATATGGGGTTAACTACCTTTTTATAATATTCACTTAAATGCTTTGTAACTTAAATATGTTAAAACACATTTTCACACACACACATGTCAAAACATAATTTTCAAAGAAAAGTACTTCAAACACAACATTATAGAAATTTAAAGTACAGTTTTTCACTAATTTTTTATATATCAGCTACGCGTTAACTCTGTTAATATAAGATCTGTTACTGAACATCTGCGAGTATATATTTTATGTTTTTTTTTTCACAGATTTTAGTGTTTCCAGTAAAGTTTGCGAGCTAAGTCATATTATTCTGAAATAACTATTTTTCAATCAATATAATGCTTAAACTTTTATATTATTAAAGGAAATACATTTTCTGGACGATTAATGTAAAGAAAATGATCTTTTTCCGTAATTTATCACACTCAAACCATCAATTGATGATCATTTGCTATCCCATAAATACGTTTTCTTGATGGTTTTTGGAAGATATTTTTTTTTCAGTTTTGCCTTTTAGTGGCCAGTAAGAATTGCCATATAAAACATAAAAAGGTAAAATAATATAGTTACAGATGATATAAATATTATCTTTTTTTGAATTATATCCAATTTTTTAGGATATAGATTTTTCAAATCTCCAGTCACAAATGCCACACTGTACTTACATAGTTTAATTCAAACTTAATTTAAAATAAATATTTAAAACAAGTTGCTCATTAACTATAAACAACACAGTTTATACTTTAAATGATTATTGAAGCAGTATCTTAGTTTGAAGTTTTGAATTTAAAATAATATATATCATTAAAGCATTATATATTATTAAAGCATTATAGGTTTATAGGAAATTTTAATCTTAATTTGAAATAGAAAGAAGCAATTCGCCTTGATTTGTTCCCATTACATTTTGTACATTTGTATCGAAAGTTTATTTTATTTCTCAATAAATATGTGTTATGAAATAAAATAATGTATAACATAAAAACTAATCGATATTATTCCATATTAATGCAAGAAAGAAAGAAAACATATCCAATAATAGGAAAATGATTCTATATTATTTGAATCTAGCTTAGCAATTTAATAGTTTTTTTTTTTTTTTTTTTAGTTTTGATCATTCATATTTTATGAATTATTGTTCAAGTAGCTTTGTAAAAGTAATTCGGTTACATAAGATAATAAATGTGTCTCAAATGTCATTTCAAATAGTTTTGAAAAAGTAGTTTGGTTACATAAGATAATAAACATATCTCAAATACCATTTCAAAACTGCTTCTTGTATAAAACATATATTGTTTTATCCATAAAGGAAATAGCTTGAATTATTACTTAAGCTCATTTACATAAGTACTCTGTTTGAACTTATGAAATTTAGCTTATACACGCATTAGTATTAAATGTTATTTTTTTAAAATTAATAATGTTAAATATTTTTGTATGATTAAGTCATGAAATAGTAATGCATATCCTAAAAAGAGCAATATTTTTTTAAAAACTACAATTCTCTAGAACATTATCCTAAATAAAATAAGATATTATTCTTACTAATTAAACTCAAGTTTTAACTTAGTAGTTTTAATTTTTAATGAATCATTATGTGACATTCTACATAATTATAACACAAATCTTACACACACGATTTTTGTTGAATACAATATTTATAACTTTAGAACAATGTCTCTTTGTCGCTTTGTTATTGTTTTAGTGTTGCAATACATAAATCGACCACATTAATTTAATATTTAAATTCTATGATCTCATAAATATTCAAACAATATTAAGTGTATTTTAAGTAAATAATATTATTTGCCTATTTATATCTAGATTAAAAAATAATATCGAACTTTTCTCATTTCATAAACACATTGAAGTGAAATATTGTGAAGGTAAGATGTTATTTTCAATTTAATAAATTCTTTCTTTTATCTGTTGTAGATACTCTATAAATATTTTCCCTTTCTCATATCTTTCGTAAGAAACATAATTTATTTTAGTTTTAATTTCCCTACATAATCTTCAAGACTAGTGTAATTAATAATAGAAAATAAATGAATAATACAAGTGAAATTACTTACGTATTTAAAATATGATTTATTGAATGAAATGAACCATTTTTGATTTAAACCGAAAATTTTATTTTTGAAATATTTATGTAAGTAAAGAATAGTAATTTTCTGTTTAAAATATTTTGCGGGAAAATAAAAAAAATACTTGGGTATTTAAAGAGTTTAAAAGAAGTTAAGAAACCATGAAAAAGAGATACGCTTTAGAAAAAGAAAAACTTCGAATATTTAACATTTTGTGAAAAAAATAATTTTATATTTTCTAAAAAAAATTTACTGAATGAAGATTGGAAGCTAGAGAAAACGTATTCTAATATGTAACAAATATATAGGAAAAAGTTGGCAGATCTTATACCATGGAAATTAAAACTTCTTTCATTAAATAAAGTGAAAAAGTGTGTATCATTAAACTATCTAACGCAAGCTTTGTGTGAAAATCGTCACTGGCGAACCGATTTACCCCACGCGTATGAAAAAAAAAGAATAGAGTATAAAATGTTAAAAAAAAAGCTATGGAGAGAAAAATTCTCTGAAACCCCATTTTTACACAAAGGAAGCTACTAATGACTGTCTCGGAAGATCATACAAAAATAGAATGTGGAGTAAAGTATAGATGAATCTTTTTTTTAAAAATAAAAAAGAAAGTACCCTATTTTAAATTCTAAGCTTTTAAAAATATTTTTCGCATTTCGCTGTCATGTTCGGCAGGACTAAAGCTAAATATATTTGAAAGAAATATTTAATTTCCTAGAAGTTGTTGTTGTACAACTAAGGGGAATTATATACATTGTGCCAAAAAGTTATCCTATTTTGATTGTTACGATGAGAGGAAGAAAGTAAAAATATTTAAACTTAAGTTTTAAGCTTTATACAAATAATTTTTAAAAGTTTCATTAAGTTAGAAAAATCTTTCTGTAATTTATTCCTCGTTTATCTCGCTTATAGCTTTTAAATATTTAAAAATAACCAAGCTGTTATTTTCTAAACAATATTTCGTTTCATTATTTAAAAAATGTTTATGTTTAATAACTTCCATGAATATATTTCATCCAAAAAAGTAAAATGTGTACACAAATCATCCAAAAAAGTAAAATAAAATATTTTCTTTGAATCATCACTGAATTATGATTTACTTTTTTCTTTTTGATTTCCTCTTCTAGTATTTTAGGGATTATTGCTTCTTATTTTTCTGAATTTCTATTTTATTGTAACAGAATTAACTTAGAGAAAAAGGCATGGAATTAAATACAACAAAATAATATTCAAACGAAATTTTTGTTAGAAAAATATTTTTGAATACATCCTATTTTTTCAAAATAATTGTTGCTCATTTTATACTTATCTAGATGTGTTCTAATGAAATAAAAGCTTTTTGTCAACAGTGTTCACTCACGTTTTAAATAAAAATGTAATTTCAAATAAATGTTTTTTATTTATGTGCATTGTTTTAAATTTTACTTTTTCTATCTCAGTAATCTGGATGAAAATGAAATCTCAGTAATCTGAATGAATATAAAATTTTTAAACAAAAAAATCTCAGTATATGTTTACAAATAAGAGCTTTCAGCAAATGCCGAATAAAATGTTTTCCATTCTTCAATTAATGCATTTAAATTCAGTACTCAGTAAATTTTTCATAACTATAAATAAATTAAGTTATTATTTAAGTTTTGGATTGAGGCTTAATTTAATTTAAGAAAAAGTAAAACTTAATTCAGTGTTGATCAAAGGAAATATTTTTTGCTTTTTTGGATAAATGTTTTAGCTTCCTTTTCTACTAAATAATATAACATATTGACTAATAAATATAAAACAAATTCCACTTAAGAAATAAATTAGGTGTTTCATATATCATTTTATGTAATAAAGGCAACACATTTACCTGACTCGTATTAAAAGTAGAAGAAAAATAATAATTTAATTAGTTGCATGGATAAAAACAAATCTAAACTATTGTGTATTTTTGAAAGTAAAAAATCACAAAATAAGTTGTATGTAACTCCAAATAAATTAACTTAAAAATTTATATAAATATATAAGTATAATACTACAACAACATATACTATAAAAACGTTTAAACCTCCTGCAATGCTTAAAAATTATTTTAAAACAAAATTAATTTTTGCTCTTGAAAAGATACTAAACGCATCAGTATTTTGCTCAAATTGATGTATAAACAGTCTAGATTTTTATCTAAGATTTCGATTGATAAAAATTTTTGTAAAGAAGTTCATGCACATATACCTGCCTTCAGAAATTTTATGGTCTATAAAATTTTATTTATCTAAGAAAAACTACATTCTTCTCTTTAATTCGTTATTTAACTACACAAAAATATTTTTTATGGCTTAGACATAAAAGAAAACAAATAGCAACATTTTACAGTTAAAAAATGAAACACGTATTCCTCTTAGAATTTCAATCCCTTTCAGCATACAATTCAGCTTACATTTGAAAATATTCGATATAGGTCAATATTTCAGCGACAAACTAGAGACAGAACTATAATATCTCACCACACCCCAGGTCCTTTTTACACCAAAGTTCCTTAAATGTCAACGAACTAAATAGAGCTGGTTTTCCACATTTTTTTTCTTGCCTAGAAAAACGTGAAATTATTAGTTTCCTTTCTCTTCCCTTTCGTTGCCTGCCACACCTAACTAATCAATCACTTTGAGAAATTGATTCATTCCCTCACATTCTATCTAGTAAAAGTTACTACAATTCTATCAGCAATTAAGTCACTCGCATTAGTCCGGCCGATTCCTACTTTTTTATCCGTAAAAGAAAAAGCCAAAGGGCATCTTAATCAATATTTTAGCGAGATTCTTCATCCCAAAGAAATCATTTTCTTGTCTTTGGATTCAAGCAAGCAATCAACAAAAATCATTTTTGTGACTATTAAATGACAATCTGCAACAGGTAATCAGCATACAGCTGCTGCTAATGTTATCAATTTAATGACATTAACCAAATATATAGTTTGTAACTTATTCATTTTGAATGCCTAGATATCCATAGCCACGCATTTTCAATTAACTCAAATACATTTTCATGTCCTTCATTTAAATTGCCGCATTGTAATATTTTCAACTGTTAGCAATAAAATATAGGAAATATTTTGTCATTCCTAACAATTAATAAGAACTCATTTCAATATTTGAGCAACTTACGTCAGTAGTTAATTGATTGAATTAGTTAAAAGAATGAAAAGTACTTTCAAAATATGTAGTATTACAGTTTCATTAATAGATAAATTAAGTGTTTGATGTATATTTCCCATTGCTATATTTTAGAACATTTACGAAATGTGCTTAAGTACATTTTCTTTTCATTTATCACAAAATATAATTATGTTGAATTTGATTCAAGGCCTATATTTCAACACTTTTAATGGTTTATGGATTTAATCAGAGTTCAATGTATTAAAAAGTAATTATTTATGATATCAAAGTTTATCCTTATAAATCAGAAAGTAGATATTAAATGGTAGTTAGAAATTATTAAAAGACTTTGAGCTATAATACTATACATTTTTTATACCTATTTTTAAGTTAACTTTTAGCACTTTTTACTGCTTTCAATAATTTTTTGGAATATTTACTTTTTAATTACCAAAATGATTTGAATTTTAATAGTTCTATTTTTCATAATATAACAACTTTTAATAACCAAAATTTTTCAAATTCTATAATAACCAAAATTTTTCAAATTTTAATAACCAAAGGAATAATTAAGATTTTGTAATTTAAAAATTGATTTGAATCTTAGTAAATCGAATTATGTCTTAAGAAAACTTGTTTCGATAAATGACTACAATTTCAATTTCTTTACATATTCTTATAACTTTATTTCATTTTTCAATAATAAAAAGGAAATTATTTTAACTAAATATTTATTATTAAAAAAAGCTCAAAATCTAGGTCTTGTTAAAAAAAAAATAGTTATTTTGATTAATGAAAACTGTCACTTTTTACAATTTATTCCACAAATGAGAATTTTCATAACGAAATCTAAATAAAATATTTAATCTTATTAAAAGCATTATAATTAAAATGAACTTTTGTAAAAGTTGTATTGAATCAACTCTAATGAATATTTTATATACTTATCTTCAATTTCTAACAATGATTCTGTCTCATTTTTGTAATACTTTCCCAAGAGGCTTTAACTTTCAGGCTTGAAGGCAGAATTTTTTTAAGTGAAATTCAATTCAAAATTGTTCAAGTGTTCTATTAATTAGAAAGTAATTAAATCAACTTTTCAAATTCTACGAAATGCTTAGGAGATTAGAACTATATTTAAAACTTCTATACTGAGTGAATTTAATAGATTTAAGTATTTGATTTATTTAAGATGAATGTTTCATCAATTGCGGAAAATAGATAAGTAGGTTTAAAACTTTTATCAACATTGTTTTAAGATTAAAAAAAATAATTAAAGAAAAAATGATTTATGAAAACTTAATTTTTTAGCATGAAAAGAAATAAGAGTTTCGAATTTATTGAAATCTAAAAATTCTAGTAATGAAGTAGAAAGAATGAATATTATTTTTACTTTTTTGAAACAATTTACTCTTCAAGATTAAGCAATGTCTTATTCTTTCCAGAAATGAAATAAAATAATCAGAATTTGCTACAGAAACAACTGGAGTTTAGATTATTAATTGATACAATTAATTTCTTTAATATCTAAAAGTATGACCCTAAAAGTATGACTCAATCTGTCGGAAATACTATTATTTTAAAAGTAGAAATAAAATAAAGGTTACTATCTATGTAATATTTCAAAGTCACTTGTATCATACTTTCGAGATACTTTTATATAAATGCTCTGAGTAATTAAAAGTTCATTTTGATAAAATAATGATAAAAATAAAGCTGAAGCTAAATATTCATTTCTGTACAATGATTCAATATAATTCCGTACAAAAGGGCAAGTTCGATCGCAAGAGAGTTTACTTAATGTATTGATTAAATAAGCGTGCATGTAATTACAGGCAAATCTTGCCAGAATATTTACACAAATCTTTGATTTTCTCCCCAACTTTAATCTCCCTCTCTCTCATTTAGGTTAAACTTAGTCAATAAATATTTTTAGTAGGGAGAAGGTTGAATCCGAAGCTGTTATGCTTAAAATATAATTGCCTTCGATTAAGCCTACGCCGAAATTCTTGGGCAATTAAGTCGTGCTCCGATGCTGACTACAGGTAAAAATTTTCCTCCTTAAGGTCAGAAATTTTATTCAGAGGAAACAGATGTTGGGTGCTGATGATAGAATTGCGTGCAAAACCAAGAGACCTAAATTCACACATGTACTCCAGTCTCAAATCGATTCCCGCCATAGATAGATAGGGGGAGGGTGGTAGTAAAGGAAAATTCCAGGGCTTCACTACTTTCTTTTGTGAAAAGAGTGCTGATGTAGCAAATTTTTTTCATTATTTGCAAATTATTCGTCCCGACTCCGTATGAGATTTTTGAGATTAATCAAAATTAAATTTTCTCAGGAGTTCAAATTCCGAAATGGTTTTATTCACCTTCTTCTCTCATGTTCGTTAAAGAAATTCTTATTAACTACATAGCCTTCATTTCGATCGATTTTCCACCGGGTTTTTTTATTACTATTATTTTTGCTCCTCTTCGAAAATGGAAAAAGATTTTCGTTAAAAAAATCGCCTAAGGTGCACTTTTCTTTTAATCCGAACCAAATTTTTAGAATGTAATTTTCTCCACTGTAAATAAAAGTATTTAAATTTCATTAAATACTGATCAGGAAGAACTTCACATCACTTGAGTTTAGAAGAATCTGAAAAGTGTGGAACAATTTGGAAATGGAACAAAAGTTTCTTAAAGCTAATTTATTTCTAAAATAGTCTAATTTAAATGACTTCCTAGATTTGATTTAATTTGCATGACTTGATATTTCCAATCATAATACAATAACTCAATTTAAGATTTAAATAGAATTTGGAATACTTACTGAGAAAAGCGTAATTCAAAGTAGAGATACTGTCATGTGATATTTTATTTCAGAGGATTTCTTTCATCCGATAATTATATAGAAAATGTCAGTTATTTTTTGTTCTTCATAAGTTGAAATTATATTTTCAATCGTTTAAAATAGCAGTGCAGATGGATATATTATTTACAGAATAAATGATCAACATATTAAAGTTATTCGGAAATGAAGTTTTCTGACAAGATAATAGAGATCACAGCACGTTAATTAAAATATCAATTCGCGAAATATTTAGGTAATAATTAAATTCAAAAATCTTTAACTGCAAAGTATTTTAAAATGTGATTTTTTAATATATTGCGTTTCTCTTTCTTTTATATAATATGTTTTAAAAGAAATTTCATAGGTTTATTCATAAGTTTTTAAGCTAAATTTAAAATAATTTTATAGTAAACTATTTCTTTTAAATTATGATTATTAATGTATTCTGTTAATCATATTATGTTTTTAAGTAAATTTTTAAGTCTTATTTAAAATTTAAATTTGTTTTACGTAGTAATTCATTTTTAAAATATTTTAATCCCACAATTTAATATTCACGTGAATTAAAATGAATATTTAAACAAATAACTTCACTGAAAAATAATTTCAGTTAATGATTCGATCTCAAAAAGACTCCAATTCAATTTAATAGAAAGTCAGTTTAAGTTATATGGGCTAGTGAATTATGTTAGTGTAGTAACTAGATATTATTGTTAACATTAAGCTTTGGTCCAAATAATTATTAAATTTATTTAAACTTTAATAGCATTATTCAAAAAACGTAAAGCAAAAAATAAAGTATGCACTTTAATTTTTAAGAGATTTTTTGTCATCTTAAAATTAATGTTATTATTGTATTTTGAATAAAATATAACAATAGAATTAAACGAAATATATGAAAAAATATGCCTAAAATAATATTTTCTTGTCCATCAAAAAGTATTTTCTTGTTAAAAAAAAATCAACATATAAAATTCTAAGAGAACTTAATATAATTTATAGTGGTTATAAATTGATATTTTCATTCGAATCGTCAATTATTTCTTTAAAGCATCGAAGATGAATTTCTTAAGACAAAAACATTTATGAAAAACAGTAAAATTAAGCTTAATTAAGGGTGACGCAGCAGAGGATGATTTCATTTCTTTGGAGCTCCTTTCGAAGAAATGGTACAATCGACCTCATTTTTTCTTTCAGCTTCTCCTCCATATTCTAATTTAATAGAAAGTTGCCTTGACCAAATTTCATCGAGAATGAGATCCTTATTTTCATCAACAATTTTTATGCGCCTTATCCTTTTATATCTAATGTGATTTGAATTGATTTTGGAGACTGCGATTTCTTTATTTTGCTTTATTTACGTTTCTCCTTTAAAAGAGTTTGATATGAAAAGCGTTACTTTTCATCTAAAAACCAAACAGTCCTGAATCAAAATAATTTCAATTATAGAGATGAAATATTTTAATATATATTTTTCCATTACAAGTTAATTTCAAATGAAATTTGAATTCCTGTTTTGTTTTCGTAGTTTTATTGAAGAGAGAAATTTCTATAAAAATATTTATAAAATGTAAAATAAAATAAATTAATTATATATATATATATATATATATATAAATTTATAATTAATTATATGTAAATCATTAAACTTAATTTTATTTGTGACTTATAGAAGTTTTTTTTGTTTGAAGTTTAATTTAGACCATCAGGTTTTGTTGGAAAAATGATTGATAATTGAAATTTACAATATGTTAATTTTAATTTATCCAAAAGTTAAAATTATTATTATATAATTCATAATCCTATTATGCTTCTGAAACTAAATTGGTAGTCGGTTAGAAGAATGTTATATACGTTTTAAAAATTAAGTTAATAAAATTTAGCTTTTGCGGCTTGGCGCAATGTTTGTGTGACCCCTTAAAGCTGCTGGTTAATAATATTTACCGACGTCGGAAGCACTTTCCTAACGTCATTCATCAAAACACATGAAATTACCATCGAAGACCTTATCAATGTCGTAGAACTTGACTAGTAATTAACCTGGTATCACATGGTAATAAATAGAATGTGAGAAACTATCTCATAATTTTAAATAGTTACTGCTTTCAATACGTCGTAAATAAGCAATGAAAAGATAATTACTTTACTCTGATCAACAATATTTTTACGGTTTATTATTTAAAGAGAATTGCTTTTTTTTATTCATATAATCTATGTTAAGATAGGAAATTTATTGGATGTCTTATTTAAAAAAAGTGCTTTTTCTGAAAGCTTTATTGGAAATTCTAAAGAATTTTATAATTTTTCTAAAATTTGTATCCTTTATTAGGCCTATTGTGTGAGTGTTTTAAATGTATTTGCGATACAATACATTTGTTACCAATATTTAAGGTCCTATTGTTTATAAAATAAATTTCTGAACTGTTGTATAAAAATAATTTTTTATAGCTTACAACAAATACAATGCATTTTTCTGGTTTCTTCCAGCTGATTTTGGAGAATATTAATTTGTGACTCTTTCTTCATAACATTAAGTATTTTGGATAAAACGCTAATTAAATAGATTAAAAAAACACTTGATTTTATACAAATCCGAATTTTTGACGATGTTTACGGAAATTTATTAATAAAAAAAATAAATGCTTAGCTATATTCAAAGAAAAATTACCTGAAGCTCTGTTACTTGTTCAAATTGCAACATTTAATCTAATTATTATGAAACCAATAAGTTTTTTTCAATCTTCTGAAATAAGTTTTGATAATAAAGGAAAAGGAATTCTCCTCCGCTGTTTCTCTCACTCGCTGTCAATGAATAAAATAAATCCATTCCTAAACTCGGAGCTTAATAGCTGCGAGAGACTATTCTGAAATACTTATTTTTCAGCTGCTTAAGAAATGTTTGAAGTTTAGAAATACTCGAGATATAAAAAGACCAGCCGTCTATTTGAAAGAGCTCAGACTATATACAATCTTCACTTTCTATAACAAGCTATCCGAGAAGTCTACCGCCAACTTAAAAAAAAAAAAAGTACGTGTTGAAAGACTTTCTCTAAGATCTTATTAGGGTCCTTTTATGTGGAATTTTAAGACTATAATTCTTTCAGATTTTCTTTCGGATCTGACCTTCTATCCTCACAAATGGGGAAAAAAGAGAATAAAGGCATTTGATATCTTTGCTCCATTTTCTAGACTTTCACAACATTTTTATGGTGCAGAATAGAACGAAAGTTTAGGTTCTAGTGAAGTTTAAAGATGTTTAAACTCTTGAGGCGAAAATAATGCCCTAAGTCGATTTGTATTACGAATTATTAGACTGCTATGTATATAATCTGGACTATTCATATATATGTATTTGTATATGAACTTACAATATACTTATGTATATGCATATATAGACTTATAAAATTTATATATGTATATAAGTATTTAGTTGAACTTCGATACTCCGAACGTTTTTGTCTTGAATCTTTCTATTTCTCGTAAAAAAATTTTTTCCCATTATTAATTTTATTATCTTAAATGAAACTGTCTATGCATTGTAATTTTAAAGTATATATGATTTCTGCAGACAATGTATTACATTTAAGTCTGTTGCTTTTAAGAAATGAATTTTATAAACTTCTAGAATTTTCAATCTTTTAAGTTACTATTAACATTCACTTTTTACGGTTATTTGAATTAAATTAATTTTTAGCGTTTAAAATAGCAACTCATTCAAGATTCATTTTAATTTATTTTGATACTGCTTTAAGGATAGCCTAACTTCATTAAGCTGCTTGCAATAAGACCATTTAACACTAAACTTGGTTGATTATCTAATGGGAAACTTTTGATAATACTTCTCCTTATTTACACGTTAAAAGAGACGGAAACCTAGAAAACACTCTAACATCTATCCTGACAGACATTCATACCAAAAGCAAAAGAACAATACCCAATCCTGCTTTTCAAAATTGGTTTATATCGAACCCAGACCACAAGGTCATGATGAGGCATTTATAATTCGCTTATATATTCATTCGCTTTTTAAAGCTTATACATTTTCATATTGAATGAATGTATTATGAATATATTACAGCAAATGAATTATATTATGCAATTAATTTTAATTGCGTTTACGAGAGGGATATACAGTGATGGCCAAAAATGTGGGCATTTATTGAAAGTTTCATGTTTTTCAATTTTGTGTGCTTGTAGAATATATTAATTTGAATATATTATCAATAAAAAGACGTTGTGAAGCTGTTTTAAAAAATAAGGGTTATCCTACTAAGTATTGATAAGTAGGATAACCTAAAGTATCACTTTAAAAAATGCATATCTAAGATAGATCTTGCTGTAAATTGCATAACATTTTTTGTAATACAGATATTGTAACACTGTTTTTGTTATTAAATTCTAAATTAAATTACCTCCAATTTGATATATAAACATTGTATTTAAGTGAAAATTAATATATTCAAAAACATGAAACTTTCAAAAAATGTCCACACTTTTGGCCACCACTGTATATATTCAATTTCTCTTTATACAAAATTGAAATTTCTATTATACTCAAGTACGAGTACTAGAGTTTAGTATTTAATGAAAAACACATGTATATTAGAATAATAATTATTATTGGTACTTCAAAATTATAAAGTTAATACTTATATTTATGCACTTTCAACCATTGAATTTAGATATTTTAATTTGTATATATTGTGGTTTATTTAGGTAATCCTTCTTTCCTAAATATACTAGAAGTATATAATTTTTAAATTGCTAATTTTTATCTAAATTTATCTTTATATTTCTTTTTAAGGACATAAGTCAAAAAATTTAAGCTTAGGAAACATTTTTAACCTAAATTAAAAAGAATAAATTCAATTTTTGTCAACTAGTAAATCAAACAAAATCTAAAATCAGTTACTTAAACAATCAAATTTGTTACATGAAAATGTATGCGAACTTTAATTTATTTTATAACAAACTCAAAAATCTTTCTTAGTATTCATTGTATAGAATATCGTTTACCCATTTTAATACCGCTTATTCAAAATCTATTTAACAACTTGAACTGAAACCTTTAATTTTAGCAAATCTGATTTATTCGCAATTGAATAAATACCTTTAATAGATATATTATTTGCGGTTAAGTAAATACATTAATTTAATTCTATTTCTTAGTTTCCTGTTATTTAAAGGAAAAAATATAATCCGCACTAAAAATAAATTGAAAAATTAAACGTAAGTACATTTTAATAAGACTAGAAAGGTTATAGTTTAAAAATAATCCTGTTCAATTTAATTTCGGTCGCTACTATACACGAATTACATTTATTTTTATACAGCCACAAAATTCTAGAAAGGCGAAATGTGCTCTTAACTTATTAACATCAAAGGTTACATCCTGAGAGTGACAGTTGCGCTTGAGGAGAAATTTAATAAAAGAGAATATATTCCTTTTCCAATATTTATTCGAAGACTCGGGATTATTCTCCAGTTAATAGTCTTATGATGAGTATATTCGACATTCGTTGATAAATAACTGTGTGAATATATTCCGTATAATTACCTTTGGAAAAAGAGAGAGTACAATTTTAAGCAAAGCGTTTATTTCTTTACTGATCTCAAATGCATGTTTATTTTAAATGCCCTTTTTGCAATTTTCTTACACATTCATTTTTTTTTTCCGCATGGAAAAAAATTTTTTTTTTTTTACCATGTATTATAGAAATGAAATTCATTTAATATTTATAGCTTTTTATTGTATGTTATTTGTGTTTTGTTACAGAAATAAATGATATGCTTATTCAATAACCATTGATTATTTTTAACATTTTTTTATTAATTTCGCTTTGAGAAATTGAGGTTATATAAGAAAAAAATATGTGAGAAAATCTACTAATATTGTTAAATCTTTGTTCTGTTTTTCATTCATTATACATAATTTAATATATACACATTTTTGAACTGCCTTATATTTTTTATATAAAGTAATAAATACTGAGAAACTACTGAGAAAAAATATAATAAATGCATTTAAATGTTATATAATGTAATTAATAGCAACTTAATGGGAATTATTTTATTTTTAAAGTGTTTTCAAGTGTTGAAATAATATATATTCTTAAAGTCAGAGCAACATATCGAACAAATTTTATAATACTTTTAATTTTGATTTATGGGACATTTTGTTGAATTATTTTTATTTGAAACTTTAAATAGCTATATATTAAAATATTCCTCTTATATACGAATGCAATTGATCCATTGTCGATATTTCTTTAAATATAAAAAAGTGCTACCAAAAGATCTGAGATTATTCAAGACTCCAGAAAATATCAATAGCAGATCTTGAAAAAAAAGGAATAAAAGCATTTGTTCCTTGAGTTGATCCCCCATTTTCGAACATTAGTATTTGCCCAAACTGTATCTATTTGACTTGTTTCGATCGCGATATTATATCGGAAAAAGTCACCCACTTCTTTTTATTATCCATTCAGTTAGGAGGAGATATAAAGAGAGCAAATATTTATTACAATCCTAAAAAAAATCTCAATACTCAACTTGGATTTAGTATCGAATTTTGTAAGAAGAGCTTTATTTTTCCCATACATTTCATATTTTTTGCTGCTTTGTAAGCAAATATTATTTAATGTCAAATCTCAATGGATTTATAAATTCTTACTTAACTGAAGGGTTTTAGAAGATTTTATTGTTGCCTTAGAATGATGTCAAAATATTTGCGTGTTTTATATGTGGGATTTTTTAAAAAAATTGTTACAAAAATGCTTTGAATATATGATAATTCTTTTTAAAATTCAATTAAATCGCAATAGTAACATGTTTAGAAAATGTTTTAAATCATTTAAAGATGTAATTTTGGAAATCTTTTCAATTTTTAAATTCCATTACCTGCTTATATACTTTTTATTTTATCTTAATTCAATTTGGTTTTAAGACAACACTTTATTTTCAGTTTGAAGGTCAATAATTTTATTAAATAAATTAAAAATTAAAGTTTAATTTAAATTAAAGTTAGTGAAAAGTTTAATCTGCCGTTCAAACAAATTTATTTGCATAAAAAAGGGAAAATTTTAAAGTGAAAATGTAGTTCTTGAAGTAAATATTTAATTTTTAAAACAAAGAAGAGTAAAACTGATGAGATGAAATTTTCAAAAACGAAATGTTTGTTTAACATTTGTTTCAAGGGAAAATTTGCTTCGACGATTGCATTACCAAATATATTTCATTTATCGAATATTACACAGAAATCATTTCACAGAAAAAAAGTTACCGTCATGAATTTCGAAACAAAATATAATTAAATAATTTTTCTTAACATTGTGAATATACAAAAGCTCCCTGCTCAGTAACAGAAATTAGTCTTATTTGTGCAAGTAATGAAGCATTTCGCCAATTAAGTAAAAAGTCATTATCTTTTGTAACATTATTTCTATTTATAATTTTGAAGCGTATTATTTTTGAAAGGGATTTAAAGTTTTAAAATTCCTCAATTACCGAAAGATAATTGGCAAATGTAATTAGAGTATCTAAGTTTCATCATTCATTATAACTTCAATTGTTTGCATATTAAGTTGAATAACTAACGAAGCTGATTTTTTATTCTATCTGAGAAGATATTATTCATAAGTCTTTCTAAAAAAATAATTCTTTTTAAAAAAATAATAAAATAAAAGTAATGACTGGTTTTATTTTTTTAAAAACCAGTCAGATAGAAATAAAGACATCTACGTATTATTTAAAAGAAAATAATTTTGGCAGTTGTATTTGAAGTTTCATTTTTGGATTGATTACTTTAATGATATGTTTGCAGCTGTTAAAATTGTAAAGTATGATTTTTGCTCTTCATCATAAGATGATGACTAAAACTATAAAGCATACTTTACAGTTTTAGTAATTGTATTTTATAATGATTGATTGATTGATTCAGTAATAAATATTGAAATTATCATTTTTATTGACAGTAAAAAAAGTTTGAACTAATAAATATTTTGTATTTGTATGTCTAATTGAACTTTAAAAGAGTAAATAAAAATTGCATTCCTTTTAAACTGAAAAAAGCATGACAAAGCAATATGTATCAAAGAAATTTTACTTATCGGTGGTTAAAAGTAAAATTAAAGTTGAATTTAATTACATATCTTCTAATAAATTCCAATGGTTAAATTACTTCTATTCTAAGCAATTTTAAAAGTACATTCTAAAAAGAATTACGTTTAATTTGAAAAGCTTTCCATTTCCTAGCTATTGAATTGAACATTCGTAATTTAATTTAATTCGAAGTTTTACACTAAGAAAATCAATTTCTTAGTGCAATGGATAAAACCTTTTTAAAATGATGTCGAGGAATTCACCACTATTTGTCGTTAAACTTTTTTATTTAATTATGAAGCAATTCCATCATTGTTTTTCCCTTTATTTTAATTTATAAGTTTAATTTCAATTTATAAGTTTAAATGAAGAAAAAAGTAGTGAGAATTAAATAATTAAATTGTTTTTAAGCAATTAAGGGAAAATTAAAGTTAACGTGGATACTGGAGTAAGATCGGAGAGCTTCAAATATGTATTCGGATTTGAAACTAATTTTAAAGAAACTGTCTTAAATTAAAGGTCTCATTCTTATCTCTGCATTTCTTTGTACAGTAAATATTTGGTAGTAGTACCTTTTTTCTAGTTTTGAATTTTTATCTTAAATATGTCTTTCAAGAACATTATTTCAAATCGTGGTATTTATAATAACAAGAGAATTATTTCTCTTGTGTTTATAATTTTATTCCTCTAATGTACTTGTAATCTTATGTATATAATATTTTTTTTAAAAAAAATTATTTTCTAGAAATGAAAGCTTAATTTTGTTTAAAAAATGTTTTATTCAGTTTCTTTGTATTTATAATATAAAGCTTAATATGTAAAATAATAATGATAATATTGATTTCTAATACATGTAATATTGCATTTAATAACTCAGTTCTTTGAAAATAATGAAGTTGTTCTTTTATTGTGTTTTTAGTGTAGCTTTTTACTGCAATTAAATAAAAGATAACTTATAGTGGAAAAACGAACAATAACATTTGGCAACAAACTAATATGATAGTAGTAATGTTCGTTGTATATTGGCATTAATCTGGAAAATCATGTAAATTAAGCAAGTCGTGACGTCTTTGTGATTTCAAATTTAAGTATATTAGTAATACGGAACACATTCAGTTTTAACAATTTTATTAGCACTTACGGTCATAAATAATATAAAAAATGATGACTTGTTTATTATTTTTTGTTTAATTTCGTAACTCGCTGATATGATGTTGATGTTTCATCTGTTCTCATAATTACTCGCAAAGAGCAACATATTTCATTATTTCCTTTTCTTAGTGAATTTTATTTATTTTAAATATGTTTCCACTTTTTAAACATTTCCTGATAAAATTCGAATGTTAAAAAACCAAACTTATCTATGATTTTGCAAATAGCGTGTTATTATTATTTCAAGTGATATTTAGTGTAGATCATTAATTAATTTTCTAGCGAAGTTTGTAATATCTGTGTGAGATTTTTTCTGAAAGTTAAATGTTTTTTTGTAGAAAACGACGTGATGTGTGAAAAAATATGAGACGTGCTATACGCTTTTGTTATCTAAAATGTCCATAAAGATATGCAGACTAAAATTTCTAGTTTAATTTAACTTTGTCGAAACTTTTGTAATTTTCTGATATCTTTGAATCTTTCATGGACTGAAAATGTTTATACGATTCTGTAGAAAGGAATGATAAAATACTGACATAAATACACTTTTCTAATATAAGTTTGGTAAAAAAAGTGGTATAATTTGTAACTTCAACTGCAAAGCAAAACTACCTACAACTAAGTGAAAGTCTAATTGCAAGTTGATGCCAAAAGCATTCTAGATAGAAATACTTTCATGCATATGAATCTTGCATTTAAAAGACGCTATAAAGGGATTCATCTACGAAGTGAAAAATAGGAAACTTACTTTTAAGACATCCATAAGAAATGAATACTATGTGACTAATTAACACAGGGACTTACAAACACGTGGTAGCGTCTCATAAACTTTAAATGTATGGCACAAGTAACTTGCATAGAAGTTTGGTGGGGAAATTTTCGGTTTAGCCTGATAGGGGGAGATATGTGTTGTGCTTGCATGTTATGCTGGTGTTGCAAAGCGAGTGCAGTGGAGTTGCTTGCTCAAGCCGTTTAAAAGGGTGCATTTTTTTATTGTCTCTTTTCTGGAGTAACGTAACTATTTATGTTGCTTCTTGCTAACCCATGGCTAATGGTTTCGCCGGGTCCCGATCGACACCACTGCGCCACGGAGACACCTTTCCAACACCCCTACTCACCGGATCCAAGTCGAAGGATCCCTGGAAGAGTCTAGGTAGAATCCGGCAGAGAACCCATCGACCCACAGATCTCAACATAAAATCGAAGTAATCTCGCGTCCAGCTTGCTTTTTGAGAGGCGCCGGATAGCAGAGGGTAAAGGGGAAACAATTGCGAAAATGGAAACAATTTTAAATGATCTACATTCCTTTCCTTGAAAAAAATATTTTAAAAAATTAGACGAGTAGCCGAAAAAAAAAATCACTAGCGAGTAGACGAGAAGCGACATGTAGCTTAAGGCGGAGAAAGAGATAAGCAACCGAATTCCTCTTCAGGAAAGGGAAGAATCAGCAAGAGGAAGGATTTTATTTAACCACCGAAAAATATTTATTTATTTTTCCATACTCTCCTTTGAAAATGAAATGACACCAGGGGAGAAAAAGGGTAAAAATCTTGTGCGTCGAACTGTAGACATATCTGTGTAGATCGGAAAGAACCGAATCGCGAAAGCGGGGTAACATTGATTGCTGAGAAGGCAAGTATTGCTCGAATTCCGTCACGTGACACAATCCCAGTCAATGTCAAACACGTACTAGTAGTCTATCTCAGCCGAATATTTTTCGACACTGGTATAGTTAGACTGTTTAGTAGAGGCATTTTATCAGAAACTCGAACTTCATAGCTTAGATGTCTGCTTTTAAACTTTTCCTTTGAAAGACATCATAAATAATTTCCGTTTTTTTTCAGAAGTTTTTTGATGAAAAGAAACAAATTTGTAGTGTTTGTTCTCGCAAACGTAAAAACTAATAACAAATATTGAAGTTTGTCCTTACAAATTTTTTTTTAAATTCGCTGAATTGAATTTCTGAATTATTTGTATACTAAATTGCAAAAAAATACTTATTATTTTTTGTGAACTTTTTTAAATATCTGCTGACAAAGATGATTTAAATTTTTATTTATAAAATGCTTATTAGAATTTACATTTCTATATTTGTGTAAATTTATTAATTCATACAATCCTTCAAGAAGTCAAATATATTCCAAGTGAATTGCAGGCAAGTTAATCATATTAAATAATTTTTTATATTTAATGATAATAATTATATCCCATTATATTTAAAAATATATTATTTTAATAACCAAGAAGTGCCCTATAAGATTTGAATGTAAATACTTTCAATAATTTTACTTCTTTGAATTTAATTTTTGTTTCTTTTTCCTATTTTTAGGGAACGTTTATTGATAAACTAGGTAAATGAAACTAATAATACTTATGGTAATATATTTAATAACATTAAACAGAGTAAACGAACTTTCGCATGAATTATTTTTTCAGTCTATTAAAAAAAGAATGTCCTAATAACAAAATATGAGAGTTACAGAGATCTTTAAAAAGATTTATCAGTGTTATCGAAATAAAATATTATTCATTTATGATTTAAGCTTTTATTTTAAGGACTGTCAACTGTCCTTTAAACTCTGATGACGTAATAAGTACTTGATATCACGTACTCAATAGCCTAGAAATTGAAGTTGTTGTAAGAGTAGTTTGAACATCCCATGGGATTATTTTCTTTCCCAAAGTATTTCTGTTTGCTGACAATAGGAAAAAAAGTCCTGGAAACTTTCAAGCACACACTTCGACTATGTATCTGCAGAAATCACAGACACAACATTCATTTTCTTCCAGTTCTTTGGATCGAACCTAGGATCTTCAATTCTCAAAAGAATGCCTTGCATAAAATTTTATCCTTTTTAATTTTGGTTCAAATGAGCAATGAAAACTAAAAAATGAGTATAAATATTTTTATACAATTAATGAATAGATCAGGATTTTTATGAAAAACTCTCAAGATTGCAAAGGAGAAAAACAGTTTTATAGGAATTCATATAGAGCAAGAACAAAAGAAATAATTTAAATTTTTTTACTAAAAAAATTTAACTTTAAACTTATTATGAAAAGATACATAATATATTTAAAATGTATCATATTATAATGAACTTCATTAAAAATGTTACATTTTGATTCACTTTGTCAATTTTTCCACGTGTTTTTCAAAACCATTCAATTTCATTTGATACATTTTTCCTATTACATACTATGCAAATAAAATTAACGTTCCACGAAATTTCCCTATTCACATCATTTATTTGCATTTATAATAACTTGTGAAATCAAGTAACCGAAAGAAAAAAAAACATCAAAAGCTGAATAAATCTTTTTGAAAATAAAATGCTAAATAAAATACAGAACATGAAAAAATGACCATGTGTTTGTGTTTGATGACATACCAACTCAAGAAAAAAATTCTAAGTATAAAATCTTTTTGAATTTGTTGTTTATTTTTCTTTCCAAATGAATATTAATTCATCAGCTTTGACAAAAAACTACCTGAGAATTGAAAAAACAATCTAATACTCCAATCCAAATTATAAAATCAATTATATAATACAAAAATTTTCAATCGAGTGTAAATATTTTTAACCGTTTTATCTTTGAAATACTGAATTGTAAAGGGAATATTTGCCAATTTTAAAGAGAATTTGAAAAACATTTCGCAAATGTTATACGTTTTTTATGATTCTGAAATTATTTTGCGTTCTTTTTTTCTTTTCAAATTTCTTTTTGAATTGTTAACGGAATATTTTTGTCAGTGTGCAAACACAAAGTATTCAAAAGCCAAACTCATTCGGTATCAAGCGGTGCGTTTTAAAGTTGCGAATAAATAATTCATTATTATCAAAATTATTTTTTAAAATTCCGTATAAGAGGCTAAATGTTCGAATAAATTTATTTTGAAAACTTCATCTTATAAAAGTTTTCAGATTTTACTGTTTCTTAATAAATCACAACACCCTCTTTTGTATTTTAAAGAACTGAATTTAATCAGAAATATTTATAAGAATATATTCTATTTTTAAAAAACGTTTGTTTGATTTTTTATTTTTCTACAATTATCAAATCAATATTTTGTCCAAAAATTTTATTTCTCATGAATTTTAACCTTTTCATATATTTACGCATAACATAATATTAAGTTTATAAATTTATATATATATATATATATATATATATATATATATATATGGGAGGAATATAAACATTTAAATTAAAATAGATTTTAACCTGATGTAAATTTAAAAGGAACACTTTTTTTTATATTTCACTTGTTTTCAAGTATAGATTTTATATCGAATGTTGCGCATTTTTTATAAATGTTTTTACAAATAACTTCTCTAAAATTTTTCTAACATGATTATTTTGTAAAAAATTCATGTAGTTTTAAAAATATTTTATATCCTAAAATACCCATGCTAATATTATTAAATTTGATTTTCCTTCAATAAATTTAATAAATGAATGTCCTGTGTACTTAAAAGCAAGCTTTTCATAAAATCAGTATTCAGTTTAAAATATACAAATTTTGAAATATTTTAATTTTTAAGTATTTAAAAACATTACATGATATTTAGAATTCATGTATTAATTTTAATAACTCATCAATCATAAATCATTGAAAAAATTATATGAATTAACTATTATAATTTTTAAAATATTAAACATAAAAACATTTTAAGAACAGTGTTTCCGTTTTTTCTATTTTTCAGATATTTCAGATATGTTGTGGAGTCCAGCAGCTCGTGGGTTTGATTCTTGACTTTGATGCACATGTGATTTGAAATCCACATTTATTCGTGACTTTCTACTAAATTAGCCTTCGCAGGCAAAATGTTATTATAAATTAAACACAACTAACTATTTGTAATAACATACACAACTTGCACTTATGTGACTCATTTCCGCAATTTATTTTAAAATAATTTTAAATACATATGTCAAATAAGGTCATATTTAATTATTTCACACAAGCGATAATTAATTAATAATGAAAATTTAATTTTATAATTAATTAATAATTACATCAATTTTTGCCTTTAAAAAGTAATAGATTATGATTTCATACAAATAGTTTAAATTCTTCCTCTGGAAAAAAGATATCAATATATATATATATATATATATATATGGATTTTTTTTTCTTAATTCAGTGAAATATAGTTTTTTCTAATACTTTTGAACTAAATGCTATATTTAACATAATGTATCTATCTCAAATTCCATTAAATATTTCAAATGATTAAATTATATTAAATGCCATTTGATTACTTATATGAATTACTTTGAAATCTTTCAGTCTAAAATATATTTTTTATCAATGAAAGATACCTTTTGACTTTTGAAATGTTCGGTAAACTTTTGAAATGTTTACTGAATAAAATTTTTATAAATTATGTTCAGTAAACATTTCAAAAGTTACCGAACATTTCAAAAGTCAATGTTTATTTCTACATATAGGAGTAAGTTTAAAAAGCCTGTAAAATTTCCATCATTTTGAAAAGTCTGTTTTTATAATTTTTGACTGTTTGAGAAATATTTAATAGTATAAAATCTAATGAACATTCCTTTTGCTGGCATCTTGTAAACTTTGCAACAGATTAACAAATATTTGCTTAAGATATCACTATGGTTTAATTCAAGATGTTACTCTCTTTGATATAGTCATTGATTTCAATATTATTCTATGATTTCATGCGAGATGTTATTTCTTTCATTTCTATTTAGTGATTTCATAACTTAAGGAAAGTCGGCGAGTTTGTTGTTTGATATAATTTAAAACATTAGTTATAATTCAGTAATTTATATAAATGAGCAGGCTTATACATTACGTTTAATTAAAGTTTCATTTAATAATTGTAGTCAGTCTTTAAAGCTAATTACGTTTTAAATTAAAATTTATATTTCAGACAAATATATGCCATTTTTAGTTCTGCTAAGGAAATTTGGGTCGAATTTTTTATTTGACACATATAATTCAATTTCTCAAATATTTACTTAAAAATGCTTTAATCTTTGAGTAAGAATTTTATTGTTAAAATGCAAATATACTTTTTCATTAACATTTGTAATTTTTTATGTATAATGTAATTGTTATGCATAGTCTAACTTTTTTTACAATGTATCATCACTTTTAAGTTATTGAAATTAACACATTTTGAACTTTTTATATTTTTATTTCATTATCAATTTTACATAATCATTTAGTTTAAAGATATATAAATAACTTATTCATAAAATAATTAATTTAAATTTGAAAACGTCGTAAAATACAATGGTAGTGTCATATATAAAAAATAATTTATAATATATATATATATATATATATATATATATATATATATATATATATATATATTAATCATATTACTGTATAATGATTTTAAAACAGGTGTTAAAATTATATCCTGAAGTTTAATGTATATTCTATTTTTTATAAAATTAAATATTTAAAAACTTGATGGATTATATTATAAGTTTAGGGAATAACCATTTAAATTAATTTAATTAATATTATAAAAATTAGGAATTTAGAGAAGCAGATATCGTTGTAGTGAATAAAATTACTTTTCTTTGTTATTGAAGGAATTTCGTTTTTAAAACTTTCTTATTTTACATAAGATTTTCTACATTACTTGACTATGAAAGTTAGAAAAGTTAAGAAAACTTTAACATAATAAATATATTGTATGAAGCTTAACACCAAATAACTTAAATAATATGACAAAAAATATATATACAAAGCTGTAGTTGCTAAAATAAATGTCGGTTTTACTCGCGTGAATTGCGTACCGATTGACAGAGTTGTGGAATTTAGAATATTTCTCAGTTTCTTCAAGCAAATATACTTTCATAAATTTTTTGAAAGAGTATTTGAACCAAATAATGCACTCTTTCAGATTCTGTTAATAAAATCTTCAGAAAACAAATAAAACCTTCCTTTCATAAATGAAATATGCTATTATTTGGTTGATATCTTCATTTTGAATACTTGCTTTTTTTTATAAAATGTGTTTCTTAAAAATTATTAAAAATTGTTATTTCATTCAGATTTACTTATCTTCTTTGATGTTCTCTATTTGATTTGATTTTTAAAATACTTGTTATATACACAATGTTTCTTTCATACATAACATATCTATTCAACATTTGAATTAAACTATATCTTAACTTGGCATCAAATAGCTAAATTTGGAAATAACTTTCAAGTAAATTGTCATTTCACTTAGAAGAAGATTATAACTTCACCATGCAAGATTTAAGTCCTTTTATTATTTTCGCATCTAGTTATTCTAAAAAATTAATATTTTTCTTTTTAGAGTTACAAAAATAACTAAATTCGTAAAAAAAAAGCGATATATTTACTGATATTTAATTGATCAATTTTATTAACTTAATTATTTAATCCATCATTTCTTATAACTTATTTAAGTTAAATTTTAAACTAAGTCAATCATATTTGAAAGGAAAGTTACGATCTTATTCTAATATCCCTCTCACCTTTAATTTTGTAAGAAATATCCCTTAATTAAATTGGTATTCTGGAAACAAAATGGAGTTTTAAAATTCAGTGCTTGGATAATTAACCCCCCTTACGAAGCAATCCTTATCAACACCTGGATAGACCTTATTTTGGTGCTGCTGTTATCATCATTTAGTTAACGTAAATTTTTATGCTACAAAAACTACCAGTTTTTAAATTGTTTTTATTTACACTCATCTATAATTAGTTGCATTAATATTCAAAATTGATTACGTGTTTAGCATGACGCAAATCAAATTTCACTTATTGCTTGTGGACTGTGTAAATGTACATGCCTTTTACACTGGAAATACCAGAATCTTTAACTCGCTTATCGAGTAGACTGTTTATTTGCAAAATAGAAATAAAACGCTTAGCAGTATAATGTATCTCAGAGGAAAAATGTTTTCGGTTAGATCCTTATCACACAAATTGATAAATAACAGAAAATGAATGTTGCATTTCTTATTTATACAAGTATATCTGTGAGAGTGCGTGCTTGGAAGTTTCCCATATTTCTTTTTATGTGAGCCATTGACTTGACTCATCATCTATTGCAGTTATATCATAAAATATGCTTTTGATGTTTTACAACACACTATTTACTTTGAGGTTGTTAGTTAATATCTAAGCTATTTGCTTTGAGGTGTCAAAAAAATGCTGAAAAAAGTTTTTCAATATTTTTCTGCTGTTTGGTTGTCTACTGAGAGTGAAAAATATAATGTCCAATAAAAGTTTAGAAGATTATTTGCTACTACAGAGTAAATAGAAATTTGTCAGCTGAATTTAAAAAAATATATTAATTTTCAAAGTATACATACCATGAGGATTTCTCTCGAAGAATGGACCAGAAAAACAACGTTTGAGTTTTGCAATGGATGGCATACTACATACTTACCTTAATTAATAATTAAAATACATAAAAAATAAAATAAATTTGAAGTCAACAACCTTAAACTGTTATGGCGATAACTTTTCTCTCTATTTTTAAATATCTATATCTTTTCTAGAGTTTTATTCTTGAACGTTACGAACTTAATAGTTGGTTTTACAAGCTCAAAAATTCAGAGAATGGAGATCAATTGTTAGATATCATGATAGATTGATTAAATTACTCTTAAAAATCACCACTTGTAAGAACTTGGTGAGATAAGTTTAAAATTATTGCTAAATATTGCAATTAATGCAGACTTTATATTGCTGCATGCAATTTTATTTTGTTTATTAATTTATGTTTTTTAACTGCGGAATGTAGTAAAATAAATAGTTTTATCTAAAAACAATTCATCTAATCATAACATACCAATCTGGATGGTTTTAATTAAATTATTGAAAATCATTATTGTATAATAATTTTACTTCTATATATGTGGGAAACACTGCAAAAACTTTTTTTATCAAATTAAAGTAATAAGTAATTCTTTTAACCAATTAGAATACATTTTACTTGCTTTCAACTATGCTGTATTTTTAAACAATTTTGTTCTCCAAGATAAAGTATAAAATCACATTTTTTTTTAATTCAATGTAATTACTTGAAACAAACTAATGAAATATTTCTTTGTTAAATTAATTTATATCAATCATATTTTGTTTTTTATACATTTCTATGATAATGTAAAGTTAAGTAATATGACAAAAATAATTTATTAAATATATATTGACACACACACAGTTATACTCACCAGTTATAGACATTACACAAATGCTGAAAGCCGCAGCATTTAGGGAAGACAGCAGACCGCCCAGATCAGCAACTGAAAGAAACAGTGAAAACTCAAATTTATTTTTGCAATGTTTCGCAATATTTTAAATATTAAAATTTTAAATAATTAAATAAAAAGATTTTAAGCAGAAAATAATCTTTTCAAAATTTATTGTTTGGCTACAAATTCTTAAATATACAGTGTTGAAATAAGCTGGTCTAATATTTTGTTTACCAAAGAGCTGTTTGACTATTAAATTTTTTCAATTACAGTTGTTCTCAAGATGAAAAAAACAGTGAAACCTCAACTTTATTTTCTGAACTGAGTTTTGCAATATTTTAAATATTAAAATTTTAAGTAATTAAATGAAAAGATTTAGCGGGAATTAATGTTTTTGACATTTATTATTTGAGTACAAATTGTGAAATATTCTGCATTGTGAAATAAGCTAGTTTAATATTTCGTTTACCAAAGCTGTTTGATTATTGAATTTTTTCCGTTACTTTTGTCCCCAATTAAATAGCATTTATTTTCTTATGTGTTGTTAACAGTTTTCTTTGAAAATCTCCTCCCCATTTAATTTTTTTTTAAACTGTATGGAGAAAAAAATAATGAATTTTTTTTCTTTTATTTTTAAGCTTTAATTATGAAAAGCTTTTGAATTGTGAAAAAGAATTTGAATTGAGGAAAAATTTTTTAAACGATCTTATTTATTAATATTTGAAAAAGTTAAAATAAAAAACAAGAAACATGAGAGAAAATGCATCTTCCAGTAAATTACAAAAGTTCTTTTCTTAATTTATAGTATTGTCGTGAAGCCGCATTTTATTTGCAATCATTTATTTATATATACATTATGAAAAACCGAAATATTTTTTAAAAAATGAAATTGTTAAGTTTGTTATAAAGTGAATAAATTTTAATGAAAATTTAGATAAAGTGCATTAAATTAATTTTTAAAAGTGATGGTAAAAGACATCTAAACTTTCCATTCATTGACTTCGATATAAGCAAACATAGAATTTTCCAGGAACTAATCTTTGATTTAAATAAAATGCAAAAATTAAAAAACGCAATCAAATTTCCAAAAAAGAAATAATTATGAAACAAATTCTAAATTTTCATATGCACCTTTGACAAGGAAATTTCAATTAAATTATGCAAATCTACTGTATTTTTTTATAAATTTAACTTTACATTTATTAATTAAACAAAAATTGTACTATTTACACAATTCCAAACAATATCAAGTTTCACGACGTAAGTAAGCAAATTATAGAAAACATTAGAGCAATTATGAATATTTTTAATTTATATATAAACATAAGTTATTTATTTTTATTTTGGAATTGAAAATGGAAAAAATAGAATCTTTTAATTTGTTTGTTGCATGAAATAATATCAAATTAACTGATTCTTTTGTTTTATATTTTAATCCCTATGAATACATTTATATTTGATAGTTTTTAAAAAAGTGATTAAGTCACCAGTTCAAATTTTTATTCTTTAGAAGTGCCTTAGTTACAAGTTACTCATCCGAATATTTTAAAACATTATCTTAACGTCAATTGAATATCAAACTTTAAAACATGTTAATGCTAAATAATGCTCTAACATTATTATAATCCGAATAAATCTAAATATCTTAAATGCATTAAATCTAAAAAGAGAGACTAAAAGCTTCTAACAAAGTATTATTAGCAGTTTTCGATAATACTTTAATATTATCTCTCAAAGTATTATAAATGCTGCTTAAATATAGCCACTTTTAATCTTTTAAGGTCCATCGGGCATTACCTATTAGAAATTTATACTAAGTTTAGACAATTACTATACCAAGCAATTTACTCCCATTATCATGTCAAAATTAATTTAATGACGTGTTTCAGTTGGTGACACAAGCTTATTGACACTATAATAATAATAAAACGACTTTATGTACCTTTTAACATACTATTAACCCCATCTCCTAAATTCAATTAAATATTATAAGCTGTCATGTAATTTATACGGAACATTTATATTAAGTAATATTTGCTTTGGCTATTTTATAGAGAGTTTTCTGGATAAATAATTATGTTTGATTGAGAATTGATTCTCTCTCTAGAGAAATCTTATTTTAATCTCGATAAAAATGTTCATTCTTAACCTTAAAATACATCGCGAATTATTTTTTTTTATCAGTTCATTTTATCGTGGTAATATATGGTTGGTATTGTTCAATGATTCGCAATTTTACATGTACCAATCAAACCCAATAATCACCATTGCTTTCTTGTAGCATCTGAATTAAAATAAAGCAAATGACAATTAAAGATAAAGGAAATAAAAAGGGGAGCAAGTTTTTTGGCACTCTTCCAAATGACACAGTGGGCCACAAACCTCCTCGTCGGTATTCCCCTCAATGGATTTTTCTTCAAAAACAATTTTTTTTTTTCAAGGTCTACTGATGTCTGACCTACTTTATAAAACTTTAGAGACTTTTGACCGATAAAAATTTTATTCTTACTAAACGTTTTTATATATATCATAACTGCATTTATTATCATTTAACTTATCTGATATTTCATATTTCTTACCAAATTAATTTTCCAAATTTACTAATTTGGCAGGAAATAGAAACAATATTTCCTAAAAGAAGATAGGAAACAAATTTGAAGAATTATTGGGGGAATACATGCTCATAAAGTATCTACTACTCCCATATTTTTATAAAGTATTTTATTTAAAATACTATTTTGATTAATTATTGTATAAAATATATTCTCTTAATTTTTTTGTTCTTTTTTAATAAAACAATTAGTTTACCTCATAAATAAACCAAGTATTTAATTATCAAATGCTCATATAAGGCATTTTAAAAATATATTAATCAAAACCATAAATATTAAGGAAAATACAACAAAAATTATTATCTTTAGGAATTATTTATGGTTAATTCTGAAAATTTTAAAAACATATTCAAATGTATGTATGCGCGTAGTTTAATTACTGTTTTTCTCTGTTTATGTGGTTAAATTTGTAAATTAAGTTTGCTTAACTAAGCTATCTTTATGTAAATTTATTTGAACTTACACAGTTATAATTGTTAATATAAAACATGCTTTTGCTTATGAAATCATTTCCTTTCACAAAAAATCCTAATTTTCTCTCTTGAGCATTACTAAGAAAGATCGCACATGATACAGGCAAAAAATGTTTTAAATTTTCAACAATAAATTAAAAAAAAACTCGATAAAGAACATAATATTTGTATAATTAAGATGTTATCTTTAAATTGAGTGCTCAGTTTCCGTAAAAGGAATTCCTGAAGCGTAAGACTCATTATAAGGCCATTTGATGTCAAAAAAGAAATGAAATAATAGAAAATCTCCATTCAAATAATCAATTACTTATAGAGAAGAAAGAACTACACAAAGCGAGACAATTAATTTTCTACTTAGAAATAAACTAATTTAATTTTCTAAGTATATTTTATTTAGCATAGATGTGCTAAAAAAAACTAATTGTTTGCATTTATTTCTTGCTTTTTTATGTAAAATACTGAAAGGCTATGTAAAGCAAAAGCGTCCAGGTTTCCCAAGCAAAAATCCTCTTTCTTAATGATACAGAATAACATTCTTTTGAGATCATCTTTTTATTTCTCGTATATTTTATCTCAAGATAATTGGAGCGTTAGGTAATTACATAAGACTGTCTGGCAGGATCGGCACTTACTTCTACTTATGTTTCGTTACTTGGCACTACGTTACTCTGCGGAGCAACAACTGTTATTTCTTTCAAGCGAAAAGCTTAGTGGTTTCGATTTCAGTAAAACCAGCCGGTGTCTCGTTTGACTGCTTTCCGATGTGATTTATATCTTGGTTACCATTTATAGCCCATTATTTCTTCTCCGTCTTTTTCCAATCGCGATATTTTCAATTAAATAAATGCGATTGTGTCCATACCAGCAACCTGTTTCGAAACTATTTTGTTATTTGATGAAACTAGACACTATGGAAACGTTGCATCGCTTTAAAAGCTATATTTAGTGGGAATAGAGAATTTGTTGATGCATTTATTCAAGCCTATGCACTGCAGAAAATGTAATTTAAGTTATGACATAGAGTCAGAAAAAAAACCATAGTACAAAAAACAGTTTTTTAAAAAGCTCTGGGTTTGATAATTTGTTTTCAAAAGCTTATATGTTTAGAAAAAGTACAAAATGTTTTAAGAAACAGAAATTTAAAAAGCTTATTTACTTCATTTCTTTTCCATTTAAAAATTCTTAACAAACATCATGGTTGGTATTTATTTGATTATTCTTTGTGTCATAAAATTACAGATTTTGTAGAAGAAATATTACAAATTCTATGGTTCTTTTTTTAACTTTAAAACTTTAAAAGTTAGCAAAATATATATTTAGGGAAAGAAAAACTATCTTTATTCATATTATGTGTTTATGTATGAAATGTATTGATATATATAAATATATATATATATATATATGTTACCGTGAAAGACCGAAATCAGAGAATGTCGACATTTACCGGTGAATGTCAACAAACACCAAATACGTCGGTGAAAGTTCGAATATTTCATTACATTCTTGTACATTCGGACTCTCACCGGTGTATGTCGACAATCACAGATATGCTCTGGTGGAGGTCGAAAAGAGAGGAGCCGACAAAAAGGCGATTGGCTATTTCTCACCAAATCTGCCAAATCTTTTGTTGTGGTGTAGTCCCCCGTCAAATCCTAGTGACTGGCTGTTTCAAGCCAAATCCTTTGTGCTGGTAGAGTCAGTCAGCTTTGTCAGTCTTATGCATATGCAAGGTTCGATGGTGAGAGCAAAGTTTTCTTAATTTTTTTTTCTGATTTTATGATTTATACAGAACGGATACTGCAGTGAATCATGATCTTTTTTCTTGAAAAGTTAAATGTATTAATTGCGGGTAAACAAGAAGACAATTGCTTTTATTTTTCTTGAGAAAAGTACTCTAAAATACTTTCTGAAGTGGTTTCTGCTAAAACTAAGTGCAACACACCTTTGGAATACAGACGATTAAAACATTTTGACGTTTTAAAAATTAATGATGAAGAGAAGTTAATTTTACCATTAAAACCAGGAGAAACGAATATATAGTATTATTTTACCAATGAGGAATTGTTCAGTATACTATATAAAGCTCATACCAGGATAGGCCATGGAGGAAGAATACGTATGCTTAAAGAAATACAAAAATATTACATATAAAGTTGTAATGTTGTATCTATGGAAACAGATTCAAAAGAAACACAGGGCACCTAAGAAAAGTATTGTTGTGAAACCAATGATCAGTTCTGAGTTAAGCTCGAGATGCCCACTGAGTTAAACTCAAGATGATCTGATAGATATTCAGTCAAACTCAGATGGTGAATATAAGTTCATGGTGGTGTATCAAGATTATTTAACTAAGTTTGTTCAGCTACGACCTTTGAAAACTAAGAGGGCTGAAGAAGTAGCGTATCACATTTTTCCAATAATTTTTACATTTGGTGCTCCAGCAATATTGCAATCAGATAATGGTAGAGAATTCAGTAATCAAGTCATATCCGAAATATGCGCTAAGTGGAAAGATGTTAAGATAGTTCATGGAAAGCCTCGTCACAGTCAAACACAAAGCTCAGTTGAAAGGCCCAATTAGGATACACAGAATATGCTAACTACATGGATGAACAATAACAATACAAATAAATAGTTAGAAGTTTATCCTTTGTTCAATTTGCAAAGAACACTACATACCACGAAGGAATACGTCAAAGTCTTTATGAAGTCATGTTTGACATTAAATCGAAAAGACGCAAGTATCGAAACTGAGGAACAACTTGAAGAAGTCGCCAATACTTTTGAAACCGAAGAACAGCTTGAAAAAACTGATAATACTTCTGAAAAAAAATTTGAGTGGTGGTTAAACCGAAAACCAAATTCCAATGAAAAATATTGAAGAGGACTTGCAATCCACTACGTTTTCTCATCAAGTTCTGAATGAAAAACACGAGTAAATTTCTATAAAAATAACGGCCGCGAAAGAGAATCTTCTACTGCAAGCTACAAAAATGTTGCGAACCTCACAAAATCATTTTCCTCCTGCTTAAATTGGTGATATTGTACGAATACAAGTCCTTGATGTCGGCCGTGGTCGTACAGATAACCGAAATTTGTTAGCAATTTGTTGTTGGAATAGAAGAATCCGACTTCTATATGCGAATGAAAATGGTACCCTCAAGCAGCTTTACATACGTAATCAGTTCGAAATTTGTAAAGAAAAGCTTGTTTCCATAGATAAGATATCTTTTCAAGAAACTTCGCTAATAGAAGTAGCTGCAGCAAATTCGAGAAGCGGTGGGCAAGGTTATACACGCTGTCATTGCAAAAGGAAATGTTCCACAAATAAATGCAGTTGTAAAAGTAAAGGTCTCTTGTGCAATTTAAAGTGTTATAATAGTTAAACTTGTTGCAATAAATAAGATTTGATTCACATAATTTAGTAAGTTTTTTATTACTATTATTTTATTTTCTTATTTAGAACGTACTAAATAAGAAAATTAAGTAAGTTTTTTACTTCTATCATTTTCCTTTCTCATTTTGAAAGTACCATGTGTTTCAAGTTCTTAGAGTTATTCCTTTCAGAAAAAGAGGCGGAAAAGTTATCGCGACTGAATTATGGAGAAAAAAATATAAATCTCGGACATGTTCAACATTCACCATTAGTGCATGCTGAATGTATGTATGTATGTATGTGTGTGTGTATTATTTTAAGAGTAAGGATTAAATAAATAAAATAAAACTATAATCATTGTATATTTATGATTAGTTAAAAAAAAAGAAACTATCATTTGATCACAACTTATTTACACTTCATTTAAATAGTGATTGAGAATTAATTAATTAGTTGAATAGCTTATTGCAAACAATTTTTTAACAAGCATTAAATAATTATTTTGTATAAAACATTATGTTGTGAAATTTGTTACATATCTATTATATTTTCATGGTAACCAATATATTTTATTGATAGTGGGGAATAGACGAACCTTATGTTTATTGCATTTAGTTTTTTGCTGTAATCTTCCCTACTTTTATCTTCCATGAGGAATTGTCATAGATAGACCTCAATATCTATGCTAGAAGGGGAGGGGACTCGAAAAATTCTCATTCATCTTAGTCGACAAATGCACCTGCGTACTGTATTAAGTTACCATCCATCTCCATCTCTTCGACAGCAAAAAGATTCAATATTTTAATCACTTCAAAGAGAGAGAGAGACAGACTCATCTTCTAAACAACTTAATCACAAATACTCTGTACAATCAGTACATGAGGGTATTTCTCAAAGTGCCCAAATTAATAGTCACTTTCTTAGCAAAAAATATTTCCTTTTTACTGTCTCTTTTATAATAAGAAATCTGAAGCAGATTCACTGTGTATAAAATAATAAAAAATAAAATTTACCTCGGTTTTATTTAGTGAAAATAAATACAATATTTTCAAAAGGAACATTTTCTAAAAAATTAATTTATAGCAATGCATCATTTTTTAACAAGCCATCAACCGATTGTTTATCGCTACATCTTTTGTATCAACAGTTCGTAGGTTATTGTGTCCATCTTGAACATGGATATTTCTAATAGCTCAGAGTCCTGTTAAACAGTAGGCAACCTCTGAGAGACAATCAAACAATCAATTTTAAAGCATGATGACTTTTGCTAAGTAATTACAAATTTTTTAGTTATAATTTACCTAAGTATTTTTAGTAATAATTAACCTAATTTAATCAAAAAAATAATGACAAAAAAATAATATTAAATTTTGTAAGCTTTTCTTAACTGATGTGAAAAAAGGTAGGAAAAATACTTTTGCTTTTTTAATGAAAGCATTTTGTTTAAAAAAATTCTGTTAAAGAGACAGTTTTCAGCTATCTGAAAAAAATAAATCCTTTACATTTTAAAAGCGTGATAAAAAAAATAATTTGTAAAATATAAAAGTGTAATAAATGCGAGAAAATATTAATTTAAATACATTATATAAGCTTTGAATAAAATTTCTGTATTGTTTCCGCTAAACTCAGTATTAATATATTAAAGTTCTATGATCTTATTTCTTTTTTTAATCTACAAATTGCTTTTTTTCATCGCATAGATATGTTTTAGGCATATATATAACTACAATAATATCTACATGAATTGCTATGCTGCATAATAATATCTATGCATTGTTTAAAATTCTTAAAAAAATTCCATTTATAAATATGTTTCCCAAACCTATAAATCGGAGGTGATTATATACCCTACCTCTGCTGTTAACGTAAATAATGATCAGAAAGTTGAATAAGGAACAATAAATTATATATTCAGGTCTAGGAGAGTTTCGATGATAAATCTTGTTAAAAATAAGTTGATAAAGCTTGTTAAAATAAGATTTTAATAAATAGCTTATTCAAATTACCTGCATATAAATAAAGTGCCTAAAGCAAATAAGGGCTTAAAATAATCCCAATTACATCGTAAATACTCAAACAGAGCTTCCTTTAAACAAATCTTTTATGGGATTAAAATATAAAATAATTAGATTATATTTTATTATTTTGCATTTTAATCTCATAAAAGCTTCAATTAAATGTGTAGTAAAGTTAATATAATTTTTGATGAAAGTTTTCCTCAAATAAACTTCTCTTTATAAAAAATAGAATTTCTACTTTAAGTTTTAATTAATTGTATATCAATGCTTTTTCAACATAAAAAATATTTTAAATTTAATCTTCATTATTTAACATTATTTACATAATTTCACTTTTAGAACCTAAATTGTGTTTTAAGCATTGAATATTTTTAACATCGTGATATCATAAGAATTTTATTAACTAAACACCACATCCTTCATGGGCTATTTTCTTGCTTTATTATCTTATTTAATTTAAATAATTTATCAGATAGTCTATATTAATAAAGCGCATTTTCTCTTTGTTCTGAAAAATATATTTTCTGTCTTCCAGTTGTTATTTTTAACTTAAATAGGTCTACTAGCTTGATATTTTTAAATACTATTATTAAATATATTTTGTGATAAAATTGACATAATAAGTTAGACACCAATTTTTCGATGTACCCTCAAACACTGCAAGGAATTTGCATTTGACATCAATGTAGTTTTCTATTTCAGTTTCACAATTCCTGTCTAATATAGATATAGAAGTATGTTTTATTTTCAAAATTATGCATGAGTTTGTATTCAAAGTCATGTTTCTAGTATACATTTATGCAGTTATATCCAAAAAGAATTGGTTTTTCAAATATTACGCAAAATATTTTTAAGGGGAGCATAGCTAAGGTGTTTTGAAAAATTGTTCAAAAATTGGAAGTTATTTTCAATAGCAACTCTCTTAGTTTCTTGCAACCTTATTTTATAACACGTTCCAGCCAGATAGATATTATTTTGTTAGTTTCTTGCACAGTATTTGTTTTCTTATTGATCAGTTTGTGCATTTGAATGTTATGTAGTCTTGTATTTTAGTTTCTGAATCTCTAATATTTTGCGATGCATTTTATTTTTAAATTTATGAATCATTTTGTGTTTAAGATTCTATTTTATGTAGTGTTTTGTCCATTCATATATATATATATATATATATATATATATATATATATATATATATATATATATGAGGAAAATTCTAGTGAATAAGAATAACACTCAGAACACATTAATAAAGTTTTGGAATCCACATCTCCACATTTTATGAATAGTTTAAGTATGTATCTATTTGTTAATTTATGTGTAGTTTAAAATTAAAATTTCTTTAAAAATCAAATCATAAATTCAACAATGTGTGTATTGTTTTGAATATGCATAATTAAAGAATAATTTGAAAAATATATACTGATTTAATGAAAGTGTTTATTTTTTACGCAATTTTAATATACAAAAAAAAGTTTACATGATGTATTATTGTTTTTCTAAATTGGAAAATTATTATACACATCTAAATCTATGTATTTTGAATATTATTAATACTTCATTCGAATATTTTTATAAATCATCTTAATCTCTTACCAGCGAAAGATCAACTTAATTTTTTTTCCAGTCCACGCACGTTCTTTTGAATTTGTTCTGGCTTCAAAAATTAGATAAGAAGTAAGAGTAGGCTTATTTTAATACCGTTTCATTTTTTTCTATATCATTATTGCACAAGAAACAATTACTTTAGCGTAAAAAAATATATGATAGTAAGGAAAATATAAACATAAAAAAAATCTTCATTTGGTATTAAAAAAGCTATCATCAGAAAATTAATGATGTTCGCACTAGACAAATACAATAAATATGAAACACAAATTAGCACATATAATAAAGAAATATTCTTTACCGTTATATAAAATATAAAAAAAAGAAAACAAAAAATATTAAAGGGAGAGTTATTAAATATATTCTTATAAAGTTAAAAATAATGTCTTTCATAAGCTTCTCTCAGCTCTTCAAAAATTCAATTACTTGATGTGAATAAAATAAAATCATGGATTTTAAATTTGATTTTTTTTATCCTTCAGTTGAGAGCTTATTAAAATTAAGTTTCGTAAGCGCCTAATTTTACAGTCAACTTATAACAAAAGAATATATATTTTTGCCTTAAGTACTATATAGAAAGTAAAAATCATCCTACTTATCCTTAATTGTTTCAAAAGATTATCAGCATTTGAGAGCATTATCTAAGAATAAATCATTGTTCGAAGCTTATGTTAAATAATTGGGCAACCAACATTTTCTCCGACTAAATAATAGCTTTTCATCAGTAATTGTTTCTTAAATTCATTGCTCGACCTTTTAACGTTTATTATCTTTTATTCTAAAAAGGCATATATTTAACAATGAATGCACTCTTAATGAAAAACGGTGATTCATTTGTTAAAGTTGACGAATTTTGAAAAATTGCTATTCGTATATACATTAAAATTATCTTAATGACTAAATTTTAAATATTTATTTCTGATAAAAGCTTATTATTCTTTTATTCCTCAGTAATGCTTTCTTTTAAAAATAATTTAAAGACTTTTCGACTAATAATATTTCAAAGCAGACATTTCATAATAATGACAACTAATGGTATTTAATTAAATTTAATTGCTAAAATTATTCTAATTTTAATCTTTTATGTAACAAGTTTTAGTGGGTTACATTGTCTTAAATGTATTTTTTATCTAATGTTACTGTTATTAATTTTAGAATATTTTATTTGTTTCGAATTTAAATAAAAGTATATCCTGATAGTATTTTAAATTAATACTGATAGTAATATAATTGTGATAAATCTACTAATGCTATATAGTATATGCATATATGGACTTAACTTTCAGACTAAAAATTTTGAATTATTTTTATTTTTTGAAAGATAAAATAAATAATTGTTTTACTATTAATTATTTAAATTTAAATTAAATAAATAACTGGTACATAAATAGTTCTGGTAAATAATAACTGGTGCTCAAATAAATGGAAATAAATCCTCAATGATTCTTTAAATAGACTGCATAAAAACATATGCAGTGTAGTAGATACAAATTAAAACAATACAAAAAATTAAAATAGATTCAAGAAAACTCAATAATCTAAAAGTCGAAATAAATTAAAATAAAGGAATTTTTTTACGAAAAAATATAAAAAAAAAATTATTAGTTGGTAGCAACAAATATTCTGATTTCTCTTCTATTTTTTATACTTTTTGGATCCGGTTTTAATTTTATCTCGTTTAGTGTTCCTTATAAAATTTTCAATTTCAGATACTCAAGACTTTTTAATATAAAAGTTGGTCTATGCGTTTCGTATTAAATTTTAATTTAAAAATACCTTTCTCTACGCGTGATTTCAGATGTTTGAAATTCCTGTGAATTGCAGAAAAATAAAAATATTTTTTAATCTCTTTGTTTTAAAGTAATCATTTTGGTTCTAGTCTGACATGTTAACCAAATTGTGAGGATGGAGAATTTCGAATTACGAAGAAATCTCAAATTCCCCAAAAGAAAAGGATTTTAATGGAAAAAGACATAATTAAGTAAACCATTTTTTAAAGCGAAGTATTTGCTGTCAATAAAAAGGAGGTAAAACTCAAAAATATAGGCTATGAATTGTCATGAAATGAAAAAAGGCTGAAGATTAAAATATTTTATAAAAACGTTTGATTGTGTCAACTAATATTTCTTTAATATTTAAAATTCTTTATTTTTATGTAAAATATAAAGTAAAAAAAAATGTATACAGTTTATAAATTTTAAAAATTTTTAAATATTTTTTTTTAATTTTGATTTACATTTCTTTATGTTATAAGAAATGTTATATTCTAAGAAATGAAATTATCAAATTGATATCTTTGTATATTTTTTTAATTCTGAAGATGCGAGATATTAAGAAAAAATCATATAAAGAAACTGTCGGGCTGAATTATTAGAATTATTAAAGTTCTTTAGGATCTAATGTCCTTTCACTAGTGAGATATAGTGTAATGAGAAGGGTGCCAGCTCTGGTATCGAACTCGTCATTCGATCCTATCTTTAAATAATTAAGCCATGTTTAGTGGCTTCGGTAAGCTAGGTATAAATATTAAGTTGAAAAAGTGTGACAGTAATCCATTTGCATTTAAATTATTTATATTTTTCGTTAAATTTATAAAAATACTGTGAAACTGCAACTGATTTTTCTGAAATCGTAGTAAGATTGATTACGATTGTGAAGGCATGTTTTTTTAAAATAAAAAATGTATTATATTGTAAGTTACAATAACTCTTTTCAAACTAAATTCATTTTCTATTTAAAAAAAGAAGTAAGAAAACCCCCCTTTGCATAAAGAAGAGACCCATTGAGTCAAAAATATTTATTCTAATAGTCTGAATATACTTTTTAAGAGTTTGAAACACATAAATGTTAAAGAAATAAAAACCTCATCTCTCTTTTATTCAAACTGAAATTTTTCGGTAAGTTGCAATAAATTAATATTGTAATTCCGAAGATAAAATTAATTTTAGTTTGCAGTAATGTGAATCACTTAGAAATGCGATTATGAGGCAAAAAAATTGCGAGGAAAAGGAAGTAAAACTAAACTATAAATGTATAAAGTTAAATAAAAGACAAAGAAATGAAGGAAAAATATTTATTCTGCCTTTTATGAGCGTTAAAATATATAAGTTCTGCAATTCCTTGGTTCAGTTGTTCTGCTTAAGAACTTGTAAATCAAGATAGAGAACTAATGTGGAAAAATTATTTACATTATTTCCTATATTATATCGATTAAAACTAATTTAACTAGCACCACACACAAAATTTGATTAATGTCAATTTCTTATTCCTTAAATGCACATTGTGTGAATTAGTGATCCTAGTTAGAATTCTTAAATAATATTTAATTCTAACTATATTTTAGTGAAACTTGTTTTATGATTGCATTCACAATTTTGTTATATACAAAATGGTTGGCTTATTGTAAAATATATGTTTTTAAGTAAAATAATCTAGATGGATTTATTTAATAGAAAAACTTGAATTATTTTCGAAAAGAAAAATGTTTAAGGTAATAAATATTTCAAAAAGACGAGTTAATGTTTTCGTATTATAAAACTTCAACCAATCAAATAAGAAATTTATAATTTATCTAAATAAATAATTATTATGCCTTTAAATGAACTATCTTTCATTAGATAGTTCATTTACTTAAAACAATATCCTTTATGTGTATTAAATAAACAGCAGTAATATAAATGAAGCGTAAGGTATATAAACATTTGAAATGACTGCCTCCCCTTAAAACTAGTGATTTTAGAACTGAAGTGCTTACTGCGGCATTAATAGCTGCAAACGCAGTAGAACACTTCTCGTGAAATGATTCACTGCCACTGAGATTCAAAGGATTCAAACACATTCCCGTTTTAAGATAAGTGTGGCATAAGCACCGAATCGTGCCACCCAACATCCGGGAGGCTATCCATCATCCGGCAACAATATTTGGAGGGGCTGCTGAATATTCTGTACGCCCGCCTGATGTTGCCGCTTCCTATTTCACCCGTGTTTGCCGTTTCAAGATGAATACATTAGACTCTATTGCCGGATTTTTATTTCCCCTCAAAATAAGCCGCACCGCAGTTGAATCCGACCATCAACGGTTCGAGAAAGGGGGGAAATGAGCAACACCTACCAGTGGGTCACTTGTTAAATGGAATGTCAGCCATGACGATATTAAATGCAAATAAATATCTCCAGCATTAGCAGGCTCTTCTTCAGTGAAAGCCTAATCATGTATTTCCACTCGAGCGAATACAGGGAACTCCGTTTCATGCATTGCATTCATTAAATATACAGAGGCTGTCATTTTTCTTCCTCGCATACAAAGAGGGGTGAACTGAACCATACGGCAATTCTCTCAGCAGGTTATTCTGTTGTGTTTAATATTGATTCCATTTACGGCTCCGAAAGGCAAAGTGGAGGCACACTTTGGAGAGATAAATTAATTCAAGTTCTGTAATGTGTGAAATAAAATAAGAAAGAGACGTCATATGCAAGATTTCTTTCCATTTTTAGCTATTAATAATTCCGAATTAAAGACGTGAATACAGGACGGCGAATATTTGAGTCCTTGTCTTTTGTCAAGAAGCTAAAATTAAAACGGGGCATATAAAATTAAATAAGTTAAGTTAACCGGCTTTATTAATTAACTGACTGGAAATGAAGCGATGTCCTCCACTTAGGATTTTAAAAATAATCTAAAATCGTCTAGAGATTTATTCACGCAAAATTTATTTCGCACAAAAGATGGATTTTAAATTTCTAGGAGATAGTCTCTGGAGAATTTAAAAAGAGATTTTCTAATTTTCCCAAATCAGAAAGTTACTGGATCATGTTCATTGTATGAATATAAACTGAAAGGGAATTCTTTTGAAAAGCGCCAAATAATATGCTTGTTGACATTAAGACACAACGCATCAAAAACTTATCTCAAACATCCTCCCAGTGAAAAGTAGTCAGACAATCGTTGAATAATGAAGCATGATTAAGGACGCCCTCATTCTTAAACAACAAATAATAATTAGCTTGCCATGTGGAAGATAAGTAATTGCAGACCTTCCACATGGTCAGAATCAGTATTGGCCAAGTCTACACAAAGCAAATTGAATATGTGGAAGATATTTATACGTCAGAAACAGCAAAAGCTGGTAAGTAGGTAAATATTTCTGGTCTTTTCAGACAAATTAAATCTAAACTACAAAAATCTAAATATGATTATTGCTATTTATAGGGAAATTTCTGTTTATTTTCTCAATTCCTCATACATTTCTCTTTTGACAATTCCTAGTAAATAGCTTGTTTGCTAAAGACTGTCATAAAATATTATTTATTATTTGCTACAAATAGGGAAAAATATTCTCGTGAAGCATAGTGTAAATCCAAAAAATTCCTAAGCATCCACTCAAACAGATGTACTTGAAAGAAAGCATAGCCTCAACATTTATCCTCTGTTTTCTTTAAAAGTAAAACAATATGTATTTTCCCTTACGATTACCACGGTCTTTATGCTACAGATAGACATAAGAAGGGAATGCTTTTATGGTATTGAGATAAAGGCAAGAAATCGCTCAGTATTTCTGTTAAAAGGCAGAATTTTTTAAATAGAATAAATGCGCTATACAAAAGGTTTGTGTTTGTCTACTTGTAAAGAGAAGGATGTTTCGTTATACTATGCAGTGGGTTTCAATGTAGTGGCATCAAATATTGTAACATTTTCTTAGACCTTTTGCAGTTAAATTCGGACTATGCCCTCAATATATAGTGTCTTTACGTCACTAGAATATTTTTGGAGAATGTGTTATGAGTTTGTCTTAACGAAAATAATTCTAATTTTAAATTTTATTTACGTTTATTCAATAAAATATTCCGTTTTGTTATCTCCTGAATAAATATTGTTGCTATTGCATACATTTTTGAGATAATGTTAAGCTTTCACAATATGAAGCATTTTTGTTTTATTGGATTATAGTACCTTTTACCCAATATTTAAAAAAAGTAATTATCAACAATAATGAGAATTTTAGGCAGAATACAAATCTGCTTAAAATCTTAAGATCATTTATGTACTTTTTTTTAATATATTAAGCTTTAATCAGTATAACAATTGTTAAAATTAACCTTTTACCAAATATTTTAAGAAACTAATCTATTAAAACGTATTTCATCATGTAGGAGCTTATGAAGTTAATTTAAATTTATCGATAATGAATCCAATGATACGATTCATTTTTAATATTTAACTTTCATTAGTAAAATGTTTAATCGAAAATCAATTAAAACTCGACATTCTTCTGCATTCAACCATTTGCTCAAATTCTTCATTTTTTGTTTCTTCTTTTGCTTCATTCGCCTATTTAACAATATAGTTATGTGTAAATAAATTGAATAAAGTTTATTTCAAATTTTGTTAAGTCTTTGTTGCGTAAAAATAAGGCTTTTAATTATGTTTAAGACTTTTAAATATTATTTAATGTTAATTTATTATGTTAATAAATTTTTAATCATGTATTAATTGGATGAATTAAAATTTTTCTTAGTTCGAAAATTAAAATTAGCTACCTAGTGTAAGGAAAACAACCGATTTTATCATCAATTTGTTACTTTATATCTTTGTTCGAATTTTTTATTTGCTTATATAACACCATAAGTGAAGCTCTTTAAAGTGAAATGTGAAGTAACCTCTCAGTTATTTGTAATATGTAACGAAAAATGAAACACATAACACAAACTTTTATTCGATTATAAATAAATATTTATTCTGTTATCTTAAAAACTAAAAGATTAAAATCGGGACAATCGGATATATTCAAAATAATCCGATGTTTTAAATTCAAAAATGTTTCTTTCATAATCTTTTAATCGTATTCATAAAAATATCAACAAAAAAATAATTTTTCAATTATTGTAAAAAAAGGCTTTTGAGGTATAATTCAAAATTTTCAGAAACTAAAAATAAATCATAAAATTTCATTTTTATAAGCAAACAATATACTAAAGATATTTTAAATTATTAAGTAACAAGAACAATTGTAATAAAATGTTTCTAAAAGGCAGAAGTATTTAATTTTAATTCATAACTCAGTAAACAAAAAAGATTAAACTCATTTCAATAAGTTTCGATTAAATCTAAATGATATTTAAATGAAGATTATTTAAAAACCATTGTTAGATTTAAAGTTTTAAATTACCATTAGAGAAATTTTGGAACTGAGCCTCTTTAAGCATTCAAGACTTAATCATTATTTAAAACAGGCAAAGGCTTATAAATTCAAAAGTTTGCCTTAGTTGCTAATTGCCCCAAGCCAACTGTTTTCAATGAAGTAAAGAGATTTTCTTCTCAGTGAACCCTCATCAATCGCCCAAGAACTACCCGAAAACCGAAACTATTCCTCGAGTTTGCTTTTAAGTCTGTAAAGAATCAATAAATCTCCAATAATGAGTGTTCGTCAGCTTAATCAAGAACTGTTTACTTGTTATGCAATAACTACAGACTTTGAAATTGATTGAGCTTTTCTTGGTGGTCGGAATTTGAATTTATGAACTGCATTTAAGCTGTTAGATAGTGAGCAGGAATTTTGGAAGAATTATCGCTCGGAACAGAATTAATGAAGTCTCAAGAAGACCGATTTTGTTTCGATATTTAAAATGAGAGAATTTTCTTTAAAATGATCGTGTAGCGATAAATATGTATTGTGTACAGTAAGCAATAATATTGTAGTTTTAATTAAATGACACTTGCGCTAAATATATTTCACCGTTTTTTTTAAATAAATTCCTTTCTTCTTCTGTTTCCACTCGATACGAGTTAAAGTATTCTTTATTCATATTTATGTGTGTGAATGAAAAATATGTTTAGTGAAAAGATTTAAGAAAGTTGTGATTTAATTTCATTTAATTGTACCAATTTAATTAATTTAAGGATTTTCTTGTAGCCTCATTTTTGCTGTCAGCTGGAACATCTGCCATAGAATTTTTCTAGTTTCCTTATTTTAATGAATTTTCAAACGAGAATGTTCTCATTTTTTATAATAATGTGCTTATACACTTGATATTTGTTTAAGCATATTAGAATATTGACTGTAATGTAAATATCACCTAGAAATTTTTTTATTTGGAAAAGAACTACCTTTCAATATAAGAAAGCTCAAAAATGCTCAAGGACAAAGAAATAATTGCCGCTGAACTATATCATTTTCTTAACTACAGTGAGTAGCTCAAAGGTTCTTGTACTTCTATCTCCTAGGTCCGTATCTTTTAAGTTATATCTTCTATGTCCTTGTAAAGATGGCATTACAAGGACCTCTAGAAGATTTTCGTGTTATTCTACTTTCTATTCATAGATCTTATATGCATATAGCAATGATTATTGATTATTAAAGTGAAATGTTTAGTAATTTATGTCATTTCTAAAAGGATGTTCACTTTTTTTTTCTTTTTTGTTTTATTTATTTAAACAGTCAACTGGCAGAACAGTTTAGTGGTTCACTATTTCACACGTCATCTAACACCAGTTAGAAAATTAATGTACTTAAAATAATCTCACATAAATGTAGATAATTATTAATTTTAATAGCGCTTACAGCTCAAGTGAGCTCTCTCATTATCACATATACAAGAAAAAGCTCTAAGTGTCTTTATATCTCAATGTCTTTATACAACATCAAACTGTATGTTTATCTCATAGCAAACTGAACTGGCTATTGAATTAATTACTTTCTTTAAAAATACTGTCAATAAAAGAAAATGTATCGTTATGTTCTATAATTTGGATGGTATTTTTCGATTTTATTGGTGGCATTAACTCTTCAGACCAAATTTGATGGAATACATTACATTGGAAGCATAAAACTCTTATTTAAATTTAAAGAAGACTAATTTATTTATTGCGGATAATCTCGATATAATTATCTTTTTTATTACTTTGATATTATTTTACTAATTATTTGCAAATGAAGCATATTTGCATAAGATACAGTAGAGTGAAATTTTTCATAATCGAATTAATATAAGGTAACGTGTATTATTAGAAGTTCGATCTTCTAATGTAAATATATTGTCTTTAGGTGTTATGTATCTGTTTCCAGTGTTCTAACTCTTAGGTTGGTTGGTTGGTTGGTTGGGTTTTATGATGCAGGATCCAAAAGGACAAGCTGCGCCACTAACTCTTTGGAATGGATGTTTACTGTATTTCCTCCAGTGCAATATATGTATATAGCTTACTCCAATATATACTCTCTTAAACTGATATATGTTATGGGTGTTCCCAACAAACATATTCTATTGCGGTATATTCTATTGAATTATTCTATTGCGGTATAAGGCTTTTGCTACGGTCTTAAGTTTTGGGTAATGCACTATGTTGTGCCAAAGTTTCTCAGGTGCTGTAATTATTCAAATAAGACAGCTTTAGTTTTTTATCTTCTTTTTTTTAAAATAAATTTTGAATTTTATAAAATGAACCACTGAATTTATTGAAGTCTCGAAAATAAAAGGAACAACAAGTATTAAACAAAAAGTAAAGGAAAATATTAAATATATCTTTGAAATATATTTGAAAATCATTAAAATAAGCTATCTCACGCAAAATACAACTTTCATTTGCAAAACAAATTTTCTTTTTGTTATAAAATTCAGCTAAGTGCAATAATTTTCATCTTTTCTTAAATTTGAATTTAACAATTGTACCTCTCTAATCAAAAAGGCTTAAATCTTTCTTGATAAACATATTATACTGCTGTCAACAAGGGTTATTTAATCTTAACTTTTTTCAGGAATTAATGTTGAAAATTATTGCATTAACTCGGTTTTTTATAGAATTATTTCATCAGTTAATATTTACAAACAATATGATTCATTTCCAAAACATTATTTGTGTGTTTCCTCATCAACTTCTCTAAAAAAACCCGAATTATTCAATAATTTGATAATTTTCAGACATCTACATAAATGCATTCATATATATATATATATATATATATATATATATATATATATATATATATTCAAATAGAAAAATTTTGCAATGAAATATAATATATTAAATAAAATAACTTGTATACATTTTTGTAAAATATGTGGAGAAATTTAACGTTTATACTATCCGCAAGTCATGCAACTTATTTTCATTTTTTCCCTCATAAAATCAGGAAGGAAAAATTTTATTTGTAGTTGCAGAATAAAAGTGAAAAACTTTAAGTTTAAAATTATCTTTTAGAAGATTATCATGCATAAAATAATTATATAAAATAATTGACGTAGCAAATATTCTTGCAATTTCACTAATTGATTCAAAAGTTAATAATTATTCATAATACATTAATAAAACTCAAGCACTCATATTATTCTTGAAATAAATGTAAAAGCAATGAAATTTAAAACATAAAATATTTAAATTTACTGCGGCTCTCCTTAACATCTGACTTAATGTGCTTCCATTTAGGAAAAATGCCCTAAGTAAAGAAATTCAGTGTCTTCTAATTTTATCAATTCCTGTTATACAACACTGGAATATAGTTTGGTTCTGTATGAAAAACCCTCAAAAAATGTAATATATGATACTGGAGTTATCGTAAAGTAGTTTCATTCGTAAATTACAGCGTAATTTACCGTATTCAGCGGCTTTAAAGGTAATGTGTTCACTCACACATTTTTACAATATAAATATTTGACAGAATGTTCAATTAATGTGAAAAAAATTAACATATATATGTATGCACATGTAAAAGAAATAAACTTTAGAACAATTTTCATGGGAGATTATAAACTATAAACTCATTTATTGTAAATATTTAATTTATTATGAGTTTATAAAATATGATGTTTAAGGAAAAGACATGTTTAAATTGCCTTGAAAAGGGCAAATTTTCTTAATTTTTAACTAAAATATTCACAAGTACATGTATTATTATAATTCGAAGCTGGAAAGGAATAACATATTATTATCACAAAATACAATTAACAATATATTTTTCAATAAACATCAGCTAAATAACTTTGACATGCAATAAATGTTCATTCCTAAGGCATGCAGTTGCTTAATAAAAGTAAATTTACTGTCTAGCTTTTTGTGCACTAAACTTTTACGCTTTGGAAACTTAATACTTCTAAGCAAAACTTGAAAAACATTTTGCAGCTTTAAATGAACCTAATGAAGTCTAACCATTTCACATTTGAGGATAAATCTATACGAACAATTCCGACAGAATAAGAGCCCATTAGAGCACTCACGCTTAACAAGCTCTTAGAATTCTCATCGAAAGCTGTCACAAATAAAATTAGATTGGCGCATCGATTTTTTTTTTGTTTCTTTTTTTAAGAGAATGTGGGTCAGTTATTTTCTGTCATCCAATTCGAAGTTAGAGCTTTATAGCAATGAAATATGTGCATTGACTTACACATTTTATAACTAAAAATCAGAAAACTTAGACTTTAATGTTATCGTGAAATTTTTATTCTTCATCAAAAAATAGAAGTTTTGTTATACATTTAATAAAAATATATAATTTTTAAATGTGTTTTATTAATGAAAATGAACTTTTTCGACGAATAAAAAAAATTTAGAACTAGGACTAAATCTATTTTTATCTACGTTATATAGTATAGTTAATCATGAAAATATCCTATTTGAGTATTTCAGAAGCAAAAATCTGTAAAATCATGAAATAAAAGAATAGGAATATTTTTCAAAGAAATGAATTTTATCGCAAGATCGATTATGATTAAAGATTCGTTGCATGTAATATGCAAACACGCTTGTTTAGAAAGACATGCTCTTTTATCTGTATTCAAAGTATTTTAAACACTGAAATATGAAGTTATTACACTATATAATTCAAGTTCTGCGTGACACTCAAACACAGAAAGTCGTTTATAGGTTTTGCATGTTCATTTTATAAAAAACACATGCATATGTCAAATTCATATATTATGTTCACTTCTTCACGAAGTCTTTGCCTTCATTGTATTATTACTTTTTTCCGATAATTAAAAAAAACTATCTATCTTTAAAAAATAACAAATGAAATATGTTATATTAACTGAAAAAGTATACGCGAAAATAGGAATATATTTAGCGTAAAAATGCATTAACCGTAAATTAAGAAAAATATTACTATCGTAAAAATTTTTCATTTATAAAAAATATGATAAAAATTTTATTCGAACACTTTTAAAAAATAGAATGTTAATCAAACTGCTATCTAAAATAATATTATTAAAATTAATAAGAAAATTATAATCTTTATTATTAAGTATAACACAGTTCGCCTAGTTCTTCACTAACGTAAATAATGATGATATTAAAGATGAAATATATAGGTTTTTGAAAAAGGATTTAATATCGTTAAGTATAATTTGAAATGTATAAGTATGAAATTTTATTCCCTATTCTATAGTTATTTATTATTTTAACTAAACATTAAAAGGACCAAGATATGTCTTATACACGTAACAAATTTTTAAGAAATCCTAAAATCCAGAAAAACTTTGTCTTTAATCTTAAAAAAATTATAATGAAAACCTAGAATTTATTCTTGTAAAATTAAATATTTAAAACTGTTTTTACTTTTCATATACTGCAATAACTCGAAGAGTTCCGATTTCTTAAAACTTTCGTAAAAACTTCGAATAACTTATCTGTTTACATTTATTTTGGATAATGCATTTTTACATTTATTTTGGATTATATTCAGTTGAAATTATTTATTTAAAACTATATATTTTTTGTCCTTAAGTATTCAACGCAATTTTAAATGTTAGTCTAATAAAACGGACTTCGGACTTTATAAAATTGACTCTGTTCATTTCTTGCGTGGAAAACTCGTATCTGTTTACTTCGGTAAAGTGTAGCGCAGAAATTATTTTAAAAGATTTTAGTTTATGAAAACTGGTGATGTTTGAATTATATATAATAAGAAATAGTGTGCACTATGTTCATAAACTAGATCTACATTAACTTTCAATGTTGTGCTATACTCACGGAAGATCGGACATCGCTCAAAAGCAAACGTCTTCTCCTACCCTTGCATGCTCTGAGTATCTCTGAGGATAAGAAGAGTCAGAGGATGCAGCAGAGACGTCTGTACTCGATGCCGGCCTCTTATCAGATGAGAGCAAAGTGTGAGATTTCTTTCCCAAGAATGTCAAACAAATCCACCTGGCCTAAGGTATATGCTACCGCAAACCAATAGAATTCAAGGCGTTCTACGCATGCCCTCCCGATATCCAATATATGAGTGCCACGTATCAATCCTCACAAAACGGCCCAGTGAGCGAAAAGGGAGCAGAAAACTTTCCACTGCGCACTTTTACAAGAAGCAAGTTTTCGGCCGGGGGTTTCAAAGTGGGTTAAAATAAAATAAAACTCTTCGCCCTATTCAGAGTTCACAGGGGCTTTTATTTTTATCACGGAACCCTGCACAGGGGCTTCTGCAAGGTACTTTCAGGGCTTCCAGAAAATATATTGGGCAATGGGCGTTAATGAATACAAATATTTCGAAACATCCCATTTCATAAAGTTTTTGCAACTAGAAATTGAACAAAAGGCGGAATTCCGTGTTTTCATTCGGTAAATATTTGTCTTCCTTTATGATTTATCCTTAGATCTTCTTGAATTTTTATAAATTAAAAATGGGATGATAGCAGCTGCGAATTTCTTGGAAATATTCTTCAAATGCATTTTATATTCGCTCCAAGAAATCCTATTCGATAGTTTAAAAAAGTTATATTTATAGGAGAATAAACAAATTCCTTCACCCCATCCGGGAGGTGAGAAATCCCTGAGCCAAGAAAATGGATTTTTCTTGTTTAGTGTGATTTTAAAAATGAATTGCTTTTTTATTTTCACAATTTATGCAATAAAAAATAATAAAAAGACTGCAAAAACATTTTACCCCAAAAACTGCATGGATTGTTATTATTGCAAACTTAAATATTACGCTACATATATATATACAATTTTAACATAGCTTAATAGTTAATGTTAGTCTTTTCTTAATCTATCTCGAATTTTCTTGATTTTTTCACTCTGAGGATTGGATTCAAGTAAATACTGAACCATGTTCTTGTATCAAAATGAAAAGTGGGAAATTTCTCAAGCATATACTCTGACAAATGCATATTTAGGAAACAGAAATGTAAAATCCGTCTTTAGTCATTCAGCGAAGTAAATCAAATGGAACTCTATTGACACTCTACTATAAATTTAATCTTAAGTAAAAAATGTATTTCATCCCTCGTATAATAAATTAATTATTCAATAACAAACTGAATTATTAAAATAATACGAGTTTCACATGATTTTACACAAAAGTTAAAGGAAATATGACATTCTCTTCGCTTTGTACTCGTAAATCTATATTGTACGAGAGCTTAAAAAATTCAACGAAAAATGTATATTGAACAGAATGTGACACATAATCTTAAACTATTGTGAAATGAAGTGGTGGACATTTATTATGACGTTCTCTTTTGCAAACTTTATACCAACAGATAAGTATTATGCTTTATGGCTTTGTTATTTGTAAGCTTCATTATGTGTTTCTTTCCGACTGCGATTAGATTGAATCACAATCTTCTAACATATAGGAGCAACTTATTCATTAATAAGCCAAACTGGGCTTCATAAATACTTAGTTGTTTAAATTAAAGTGATGGTATTCAGAGGCTCATATATAGCGATGGCTCTAAAAGAAAAACTGAAATGAGACATCTTCAAGATTACATTATGTAGATCATGCTGCTGAATTTTTCGTAAAAAAAAATAGTTTGAAGGTTTGTCAATAGACAATAATTGTACATCTAAAAATAGAGCATTTGCAAATGAGTGACTCGTGCAATGTAAAAGTTATAAGTATGGTTCTAAGAAATCATTCCCCTTGAAGTGAATATGCCACTGTACAAGAAGAAACACGTTTACAATCTTACGCTTTTATCAGAATGAGATCAATCTTTTGGCCGTATTCTTTGCTTAACAGTAGATAAAAAAACTTATGGAGAGGATTGACATCCGTAATTTGATGTTTAAATTTTAAACAAATAGTACTCTGTAGATATACAATGAAGAGAATGGCATATACTTACTGATGCTTGAAGAAATAGCAATTCAACAACTAAAGTATTGGAAAATTCTCTAAATTTTGCAATAAATGACCGCTCCTTAGTTGTTGAACTAGCAAGTTTACCTGTACCTAGCCCTAATTTGGGCTCTTCCTGTCAGTAGAAGCAGTCGGATGGGAGTCTTCGTAATTTAGAAGCAGGGTTCAAGCAGAAAACCCCGAATACTTGATCTGCAAACCCGAGAGGTATCACTTCACTTGGAGGACATTGCGACCATTACATTTTTTAACTTGCCCCAGTTGCCTTTAATGAACACGACTAATTCTCGATTAAGCCGGGTTTTGGACTCACTATCTTCCGATAACAGGAACGACGCCCAAACCAATCAGTTCACCTCGGCTTACCACTCATTAGTATCAGTTACAGTCGTTTTGTGGATAACTTCTTACATGATTTTACACAAAAGTACACAGTTGTGCACGCCAAGATGTATTTAGTGCGACAAATGGAACTGAGAGAAATTACTCTGCACGTCTTAATTTGGCCTTGCGTTTTCTGGCGAGACTGTGAGTAGATGAATGTAATAAATTATTGCCTGTCTTACGTATAGATAAATCTCCTTTTTACTTAGATTGTGCTTCAACACACAGAGCTGTTGCACATATATATAATATTAATTATCATGCTGTGTAAAGACAGCTATTATAATACACACATGTCACGAAGTGGTGTAGATTCACTGAAAATTTCATCTTAGGCTCGTATTTTACCAATGAAGTAAATATAATAAGGTTTACTAGATATGCAGGTACCAGGGAATGGTAATACAGACTCTTGAAGGATCATTTCTTGCCATCATTAAGGTAAAAGAGCGGTTTGGAGGTTATAGAGAATTAATTCAACCTTCTCATATTGTGAGAAATGAAATTTAAGCCAACTTTTCAAATGAGTATGCCAATTTCACTTCCTTCCTCACTTACCTGGCCAGTAAGATCACCAAACCTAATAAATTTGTTACTTCTGGCTGTTGGGTTTCTTTAAGGAAAGCGTATATCAATTAAATGTTGCAAATTATGTGCATCTGAAAACCAAAGAATCGTTCGCTTTTTTTTATTTCAAGTTTATTTATTTATTTTATGTAGCCGTTAATGAACGGCAGTACGCTTTTAACTTATTGTTGACCAACAAAACATTCAATAAATGCGCACAGATCATGCAAGTACGTGAATAAATTCTTTTGTTATTTAATTTTAAAAATCTATTTTTGTTCGCTAGAAACCATCAGCCGTACAATGTACATTATATATATTTAAAATTTGATTTTTAATTTATTTTATGTAGCCGTAGATGACAGGACAGAACGCTTTCAATATACCGTTGACTAACAAAATGCATGCTCAGAGCATGCAGGTTTGAGAATGAATTCTTTTATTATTTAATTTTGAAAATCTATTTCTTCTTCGTCAGAAACTTTTAGCCGTATTATGTGCATAATATATATTGAAAATTTGATTATGAATTTATTTTATTTGGCTGTTGATGACGTGATAGTAAGCTTTCAACATATTGTTGACCAACAAAATACGTGCACAGAGCATACAAGTATGTGAATAAATTCTTTTATTAGTTCATTTCGGATATCTATTTTTTTGTTCGTCAGAAATCTTCAGCCGTATTATGTGCATAATATATATTGAAAATTTGATTATTAATTTATTTTATGTGACTGTCGATGACGTGATAGTACGCTTTTAACATATTCTTGACTAATAAAATACTCGCTTAGAGCATACAAGTTCGTGTGAATTAGTTAATTTATTATTTAATTTTGGAAATCTATTTTTATTCGTCTGAAACTTTTAGCCTTATAATGTGCATTAATTACATTGAAAATTTGATTATTTATTTATTTTCTGTGGCTGTTGATGACGTGATACTTCGCTTTCAACATATTGTTGACCAACAAAATACACGCCCAGAGCATGCAGGTTTGTGAATAAATTATTTTATTATTTCATTTCGGAAATCTATCTTTTGTTCGTCAGAAAACTTCAGCTGTATAATGTGCAGAACATACACTGAGAATTTTATTATCAATTTATTTTATGTGGCTGTTGATCACATGATAGTACGCTTTCAGCATATTGTTGAATAATAAAATACGAACACAAAGCATAGAAGTGTGTGAATAAATTCTTTTATTATTTCATTTAGGAAATCTATTCTTTTGTTCGTCAGAAACTTTCAGCCGTATAATGTGCATAATATCTATTGAAAATTTGATTGTTAATTCATTTTATGTGTATGATGATGACGTGATAGTATGCTTTCAACATATGTTGACCAACAAAATACGTGAGCAGAGCATACAAGTATGTGAATAAATTTTTTTATTTCATTTTGGAAATCTATCCTTTTTTCGTCAAAAAACTCAAAAGTATAATCTGCATAATAGACATTAAAATTTGATTATGAATTTATTTTATGTAATCGTTGATGACTTTACAGAATATTTTCGAAGTATTGTTGGGCTGTTGGGCTTCTTTAAAAAAAGTGTATATCAATTAAATGTATCAAATTATATGCATCCGAAAACCAAAGAATGGTTCGGTTTTTTTTCCTCAAGTTTATTTACTTATTTTATGTAGCCGTTAATGAGCGGCAATACGCTTTTAACTTATTGTTGACCAAGAAAATGTTCAATAAATGCGCAAAGATCATACAGGTACGTGAATAAATTCTTTTATTATTTAATTTTAAAAATCTATTTTATGTTTGTCAGAAACCATCAGCCATATAATGTACATCATAAATATTTAAAATTTGATTATTAATTTACTTTATGTGGCCCTTGATGACGTGACAGAACGCTTTCAATAACAAAATACAAGCTCAGAGCATACAGGTTCGTGAATAAATTCTTTTATTATTTAATTTTAGAAATCTATTTCTTCTTCGTCAAAAACCTTCAGCCGTATAATGTGCATTATAATGTTGAAAACTTGATTATGAATTTATTTTATATGGCTGTTGTGATGACGTGATAATACACTTTCAACCTATTATTGATCAACAAAATACGTGCACAGAGCATACAGGTATGTGAATAAATTCTTTTATTAGTTTATTTCGGAAAATTATTTTATATTCCTCAGAAACCTTCAGCCGTATAATGTGCATAATATACCTTAAAAATTTGATTATTAGTTCATTTTATGTGCCTGTTGATAACGTGATAGTGCGTTTTCAACATATTGTTTACCAACAAAGCACACGCTCATGGAAAGCAGGTTCCTGAATAAATTCTTTATTATTTTATTTTGGAAATCTATTTTTTCTTAGTCAGAAATCTTCAGCCAAATGTATAATGTACATTTTGTTTGACGGTTTTTGAAAATCAAAATGTATAATGTGTGTATGTACATAATATACATTAAAAATTTGATTCGGATCAGTTCATAGAACCGATGTCAAAAGGCTCTGAGCATCATCAGTTTAATTCTAATCACTGTATTTTAGAAATATTTTATTTCTATTATGCAAGGTAAAAAGTATAGTAATTGTATACTTTGATGAAAAGTATATTTTTTGAAAAAAATTTCTGGATATAGTAGAAATTTCAGGAATTTCGGAAATTATATTTTAAAATTTATGACTGAGAGAGAGAGAACTATATTGTATTTCATTTATAACGTAGTACATTTAATTTTAATTTAAATTTTTATATACATTATTTCTTTTCGTAGATAATATTATCTAATTATTTCAATTTCGTGGAGATAAGAGTGTTTACTTTTAAGTCCTGATTTGAATCACTGTATAAATGATTAAAATTCTTGCTTCGAAAATGTAGTGCTAATCATAGACACTTTAATAAAAAAAGTTTGATAAAATTATCAGAACCAAAAGAATTAACATTTGAACTTGAGTTTTTACTGTTATATAACAAAAAAAAGTTTTTTTGTTAATATTTTCTTACCTTTCTGCATTTCTTTTATGTTTTTACCGTTATATAACAAAAAAAGTTTATTTATTTATTTTTCTTTTTTACCTTTCTGCATTTTTTTTATAAAAAAAAATCATTTAAGAATTTAATATCTTCTTTTGCGTAGATGCTCATCTATTATGGAATAAATATATGAATCTTATAGTGGATTAATACTATAAATTTTATTCTGAAAGACATTAATTAAAAGAAAGAGAAAAAATTGCATTATTGATGAATGAAAAGCTTCAATTACTTTAAATCTAATTTTCTGATGAATTGCTTGGTTAAAAATGTTATATAAAAATGGGTTCTTCATATTTTTTATTTGAATAAATGGGAATTTACTTTAAATGAAAGTAAAGTCGCAAAAACATTTATAGAGAAAAATACAAAAAAATTAGAAGTATACAGTACTTCCAAAGTTTTTTAATATCAAATATTTTACAGTTTTTCGTTAAAGACTAACAATTTCACAGAATATTTGCGTCCATTTTTTGCAAAATTAAACGTAAGTGTTCATTGGTTGGGTCAAAAGAGTATTACATAACTTAAACTGATACTAATTATATCAAATAAGAACATTCAATGATTTTTTTCAAAAGTCGAATTGATGACAAATATGCAATGAATATAACGGATCTTTTTTTATAGAAGACTTCATTGCATTTTCAAAAGATTTGAATGTTTTCATAATAATTACTGTAATTGTATAAAGTAAATTCAATAAACACGTTCTTAATTTTTCTAATGATGTTGAAAAAGTATAAATAATTTAAAACGTTTTGAAACTATTTCACAAATTAACTTTGATTACAAACATGGAATGAATAAAATAATGGTTTAAAATTTTCTATTTGTGAAATACTTTTATTGTAAAATCAGGTTAGTTGAATTTTTTATCATTTTCTTTAATATAAGAACATTTATTCAATATGAAACCTGTTCACTTAATTAGTTTCGAACGACTATTTGCTATTTTTATAACTTTGTAATGATTTTTTGGGAAAATTTCTATATTGTACAAGAATCAACAGAAATATTTCAAATGATCTTTTATATTTCCTTCATGACACGGAAGGGACGACAGACTAAGGCTATAAAAAATTGAGCATCAGATGATGTTTGCTTTTATGAGGGCTTTTGATAAATAGAAGGTCTTATTCATGTATTGCAATTGATAAAAACGGAAAACTCTCAAGCACTCACGATTAATGATGCGAATAATAAAATTAGAAATAAAATATCCATCTTCCTCTGGGAATATTCATCTCACGTCTGGGATAAACATTGGACCTTCCATTTCAAAGAGCTCTATCTACTTATTCTACCACGGTCAGTTTTATGAATTTCCTTTGCTTAGAAGACATTGTAACGGCTGAAGGCTGTAAAAACTTTTTTAATATTAATCACATATTATTACCCTTTGAGAGAACTATTTCATATAATGTGGGCCATATTCACATCTAGTAAGATGAGAATATTGGAAAACTCCCAAGCATCAACCTTGTTAAGTATGCATTTGTAAAATAGAAATGCGAAACAATTTTTCCTTTATTCAATATGTTTGGTATCAAATCTAAGATCTCCTTTTCCAAAGCGAAATATCCAATTATATAGTGAGATTTATATTTTAATCTGATAATTTAATGTACAGGGTGATCTTTTTTAAAGTGACAGTGTTTGGAGCACACTGTAGCACGATCTAATAGCCGAAATGGCACCAAACTTGGTATTTAGACTAATCAGGACATGGGAAAAAGGATTCCGTGAAAACAAATGTTAGTTCCATATATCACCGCCAGAGCAATTTGTGGCACTGCTGTAGTTTACAATAATGAGAATTAGCTTAAAACACGCGAATTAAAGAAAAATGCAAATGTTGTGCGATGACAGCGCAAGTAATAGGGGCTATAAAAGCAAGTAGTAAACAGTTCCGACAAATAATCTCAGCTAAAGTAATAGAGCTCCAGTGGCCATGCCTCTCATGTTACCTTAACGTGCGTTACAGGTGAAGCTGTATTATATGAATCAATGTAATACATCCGCAGCTCTTCGGGAATTTCGAACCAGAAAAAAAGTACGTATTATTATTGTTATTTCTGAGAACGGTGCTCGCGTTGAATGTGGTCTAATTCCTCACTGGGGAAGTTAATGTAGTAAATAAACATTAATAATTTAACTGTACGATTGTATGTGTCAGTATTTTTCTTTTCTCACATTTTATACATTGTAAAGCGCCACAAAATACCCTAGCGGTGATTTTTGGAACTAAAATTTTTTTAGTGGAATCCTTTTTTCCATGACTTGATTAGTCTAAATACCAAGTTTGGTGACATTTCGGCTATTAGTTGGTGCTACACAGCGCTCCAAACACTGTCACTTTAAAAAAGGTCAACCTGTACATCTAAAAGTTCAAGGTAATTATGAGAATTTTTAATATGTATCGCATATAAGTGTCTTGCCAAAAGACTTTTCATAGATATTGAGCCATATTCACAAGTCATAAGAAGGAAACCTGAAAATCTCCCGAGTTTCCACTTCAATAAATATGAGCGCAGAAAGAATAAACTTAACTCACATCTCTTATTGTTTAGTAGTGGGTAGGATCAAACGCTAGATCATACAGTTCGAAGAGCATTATCCACCCATTAAGCCATAGTCAGCATTATGTACAATATTTACTTGACACTTTTAGTAGTCAACTTAATGACGGAAAATTGCAATTCTCTTTATCGTTTGCCTCTGGAGGAACTTTTCCAGAATTCATTTGTATCCTAAGGAAGGAACACTGGAAATCTCACGAGCACATACCCCATCACTATTTTCTTCTTGTAAGACAGGGAACTTCAATATGAAGTGTCCAAAATTCATTTCCAGTTACTATTGAGCAACGGGAGATAGATGATGCTTTTCTGCCTTTCAAGAGTAAACAAGAGCATCTTTCTGGGAGTGTTTCGGAGACTTCTTTCTTGGTTTCCTCCTTTGCAATACCTAAATATGATTTACTTTCCTCCTGGAAGGCAATTACGTGGTGGATGTTAAAGTGCATTATAACAGGCTTAGCCCGTTAAATAATCCCCTAGAAGTGTTAAAGCTCCTATCCCGATAGATGTGCAGTTTGAAATTAGTATTGAACCTGGGACATTTTCCTCCATAAAACATTATCAAGTCACAAATCCACGAAAAGACTAAAGTATTTCTTTGAATAGCATTTAACGTCCGAATAACAATTTTCATATTCAGCTCATATTATTACTTGCTGTAAAGTCTTTCACAATACACTAGGCTGTTAAGCAGTCACAATGTTATGTTAAATCAACCACTTTTATGTATGCTCATTCAAAATTTATTGACACAATACCAAGCTTCCATTGTTCAATCACGCCAGATATACGCTAACAGGAACCAAAGGTAGAACTGGGATCTGTGGAGCTTAAGGTCTCTGGTTCGAAACCAGCCACTGTTGAGCAACGAGAAAAATATTGCGCTTCTTCATCTACGTCTTTCGAAACAGATGCTTGAGAGTTTTCGAGGTTTCCTCCCTTGAGACACGTGAATATCACCCACTTACTACGAAATGTCCACCTGTCACAGTCAGTTACGTGGAAGTCGTTAAATAGTTCAAAGCACACCTAGACTGTTAGGCAGCCAACAACGTTATATAAAAGATACATCCGCAAGCAGAAGGTGTAGATGTATTACAAAGCTTCCATTGTTCAATCACATTAGATGGATGCTGACTGGTACCAATGGTAAAACAGCACTTTGTGGAATATAAGGTTTAGGGTTAGATACCAGCCATTCTTTAACAACGGGAGAAAGATATTTCGCTTCTACATCATCTTTCGAAATGCGTGCTCGGGAATTTTCAAGGTTTCCTCCCTTCCGAAACGTGAATACGACACAATTTTACGAAATGTGCTTCTGTAAGGCAATTGTGAGGTGTGGAACATAAGGTTTCGAGTTCGATACCAACCACTGTTGAACAAAAGGGAGAAAAATATTGTTTTTGGATCTACTTCTTTCGAAATGGGTGCTATGGAATTTCCGAAGTTTCCTCTTTTGCGACACATGAATACCGCCCACTTTTCTACGAAATGTCTTCGAGTAAGCTAATTACGTGGAAGTTGTTAAAATGGTTAAAAACACACCTTTACTGTTAGGCAGCCTACAACGTTATGTTAAAGATATATATCCACATGCAGAATCCAACGTCTAGATATTATTTATGTGTTCATATTATTCTTCAGGTTCGATACCAGCTACTGTTGAGCAACGGAAAAAATATTGCGCTTCTTCATCTACGTCTTTCGAAACAGTTGCTTGAGAGTTTTCGAGGTTTCCTCCCTTGAGACACGTGAATATCACCCACTTCCTACGAAATGTTCACGTGTCACAGTCAGTTACGTGGAGGTCGTTAAAATGGTTCAAAACACACCTAGGCTGTTAGGCAGCCCACAACATTATGTTAAATATATATATCCACATACAGAATCCAACGTCTAGATATTATTCATGTGTTCTAAGAAAGAAACCTTGAAAACTACCATGTGCGCATACCGACAGATGCTCATGTGAAAAGTAGAAGCATAACACCCATCTCCTGTTTTTCAACATAATTGCGATCAAACTGGCGAACTTCTTCCACAAAACGCCTGTCCTTTATACCATGGTTAGCTTTACGTATTTCTTTGACACCGCTTTGTAGGCATTTTAACATCAAAAAAGTGTTACAAAAACCTGTCTAATATTCTCCACGTATTATTGCCTTCTGAAAGAACCACTTTATCCAGAGTGGCCGTATTCAAATATAGCAAAAGAAGAATCTTGGAAAACTCCCAAGCATCCTCTCCGATTAATATGCATGCAGGAAGTAGAATTGCAACACAATTCTTTCGTTATTCAATATGCTAGTTATTCAATATACTCAGCCTTTTCCTTACCAATGCGAATTATCCAACCATTACACTACAGTCAGTTTTATGTATATAATTTATTACTTAACGTACAACTAAAGGCAGTTATTAAACTTTTTAATAACCACCGCGTGTTATTGCCTTCTGAGAGAACATTTTTTAGACAGTTATCCAAATTTGATTATGTCTTACATTGAAATACTGGAAAACTCCCAAGCACTTACCCCGATAGGTGTGCATGCAGAAAGTGGAAACTCAACATTGTTCTTTCATTGTTCAGTAGTAACTGGTATTGAACCAGGGACGTTCATCTCAAAAAATCACTATTCATCAATTTAGGTCATGGTGAGATTTTAGCATTTTGTAACTGACAGCTTAATGACTGATGAGTGTTTTTTTAATGCCCGCATAACATTATTGCATTTTGAGAATATTTCACGGACTATGAATGGGCAGTATTAGTATTTGGAAATAATTGTAAAGTGGAAAACTCCCAAGTGCCCACCCAGATGAATGAGTATGCATAAAAAGAAAAAATGCAATACTTATCTTCTATTGTTTGAGAGTGAGAGAAATCAAACAAGAGATGTTCAAAAATGAAATTGAAGAGTTAACAAGAACCTATCCCGACACACATGCATCTAGAAAGCATAAACGAACAACCCAGGTCCTGTTATTTAAAAATAAGTAGGTATCAACCAAGGAACGCGGAAATCTACTAAATGTCAAACTAAAAAAATATCTGGCAGAAACACAACATCTATTTCCCCATTGTTCATTTTGAAGGGATCAAACTCGGGACCTTTCATTCCGAAAAGAGCTGCCCAACCATAAGTTCTTATGAACGTGATATATGTATTTCTAAACTGCACGTAGTGAAGAAACCGAAGACTGTTTCAAGGTTTGTTAATGTTCCCTACATTATATTGTTTCTGTTAATACCAGTGAATTGGATTGAAGCGGTGACTTTCTGCTCCAATTAGCGAAGCTTTTCTTTTTGGTTCACTATAGGATCATATGTGTATATCTTTATCACCACGTAATGAGCAGCCTAATAGTATAAGAACGTAAGGTGGACATTTTAATAAATACAGTTCAAAGCAAATTCATAGATAGCTGACCTATTAACATCGCAATATAGGAGTTCTGGAAAATCCTCAAGCACTCATTCCAACAAATGCGCTTCCAGGAAGTGAAAACACAACATCCATCTAAAGTGTTCAACCGCAACTGGTAATGAATCCAGATCAATGCATTCCATAGAAAATTTTAAGACCACTAGTCCACTGTGAAACATTTGCACTTTTTTTAGACTGCATAGTGCCGAAGACTGCTTTTTAAAATCTTTTACATATAAGTGTATTGCAGAAAACATTTCGTAAATGATGAATTGTATGTTGCAAGGAATGTAACACATAACACTTCCAAGCACTCACCTCAAGGGTTCACCATGGCTTAGTGGTAAGACACCACATTTCAGAGAGATAGATCCAAGTGTCAGTCCATCCACTCTTAAATATATAAAATGGAAAATATGTTTCTGCCTTCTGCACGCTCTTGTGACGAGGAAATGCTTGGAAATTTACTGGGTTTCCCCCTTGTGATACATGAATATAGCCTACATTTTAAAGATTCTCTTAATATAAGGCAATTACGTCAAGGATATTAAAATGGTAAACGGCAAACCTAAAATGTTAGGCAGCACACAACGTTTTGTTAAAAGCACTGACATTGAGAACGCATATGCAAAAACCATAGACTCAAAACCAAACAACCATTGTTCAATTACACCAGATGGACGCTAATTGTAACCAATGGTAGAACTGCACTCTGTAGAACATAAGGTCTCAGGTTCGATACCTGCCACTGTAGAAAAAAAGGGAGAAAACCGGTGTGCTTCTGCATCCATGTCTTTCAAAATGGGAGATTGGGGATTTAAGAGGTTTCCTCCCTTGCGACACGTGAATACGGTACACTTTCTACAAAATATCCACCTATAAGGCAATTACATGCAGGTTGTTCAAATGGTTAAAAAAACACCTAGGATGTTAGGCAGCCCACAACGTTATGTTAAAGATATATGTACATGCAGAAGAAGTCGACACAATAGAAAGTTTTCATTGTTTGATCACTCAGATGTATTCTAATTGGAACCAATGGTAGAACTATATTCTATAGAGCATAAGGACACAGGTTCGATACCAGACACTGTTGAGCAACGGGAAAAATATTGTGCTCCTTCATCTACGTCTATCGAAATGGGTGCTTGGGAATTTTCGAGGTTTTCACCCTTGAGACACGTAAATATCACCTACTTCCTATGAAATATCCACGTGTCACAGTCAGTTACATGGAGGTCGTTAAAATGGTTTAAAGCACACCTAGGCTGTTAGGCAGCCTACAACGTTATATTAAAGACACATGCGCATGCAGAAAGCGTACATGCAATACAAAGCTTCAATTGTTCAATTACGCCAGATGAATGCTGACTGGAACCAATAGTAGAACTGTGCTTTGTGGAATATAAGGTCCCGGGTTTGATACCAGCCATTCCTTAACAACGGAAGAAAGATATTGCGCTTGTGCATCTACATCTCTCGAAATGGATGCTCGGGAATTTTCGAGGTTTCCTCCCTTCCGACATGTAAATACCTCCCACTTTTCTACGAAATGTCCTCCTGTAATTAGGTGGAATTCATTTAAATGGTTAAAAACACACCTAGACTGCTATGCAATCCACAACGTTATGTTATGTTAAACTTAATATCCAACATGCTGAAAGTGTAAAAGCAATACATAGCTACTATTGTTCAATCCCACCAGATGAACACCAACTAGAACCAATAATAGAAATGTGCTCTGTGGTGCATAAGGTATCGGATTCGATACCAGCCACTGTTGGACAAAAGGAAGAAAGATATTTCGCTTCTGGATCTACATCTTTCTAAATGGGTGCTTGGGAATTTTCGAGGTTTCCTCCTTGGTCAAAAGCCAATACCGCCCACTTTCTACGAAATATCCTCTTGTAAGACAATTACGTGGAGGTATCTTATATGGTTAACAAACACCTAGGCTGTTAGGCAGCCAACAGCCTTAT
>JAPDSC010149498.1:286083-308272 GCA_026290005.1 Latrodectus geometricus
ATATATATAGGGGGGTTTAAAGAAATAAAATAGAATGAACTTTTACTATATAGGATTACATTATTTTCACAAATTACTTAGTCAAAAATTACAAACATGCAATATTTTTAATAACACAGCTATATTTATAAGAGTATCTCAACTATTGAAAAATAGCATCTAACACTATAAAATGCACGACAAAAATGTTTTCATTTAAATTTGAGTTTCAGAGTTTAATTATTTATTACTGCGTACATTTTTTATCTACTCTTTTTTAAGATAAAGCCTTAAAATAAATATTTTGCTCTCAAATCATAGTATTTAACAATCATCTTATATAATTAAAAACCTTTTCCAAAAGATGATAACTTAATTTTATTTATTTATTAAATATAATATAATGTTTCTGATAAATGAATATTTTATCTTTTGCACACATTCTTGGATTGAACATTTTAATGAACTTGAGTGCTTTGATTTTAGTAAATAAAGTAATTAAAATGTGTAAGACTCAGACATTTTTAGTAATATTTCTTATTTAAAACTAACTTGTTTATTTTATGAAATTTAGCTTTATATGTTACATTTTAAAACTTTATGAACCTGAACTTCACATTTTAAATATATTCACTTCTAAAAAGTTTTTTTTTCTAACGGTAGGCTCTGGGTGACTAACCCTTCGTCACAACAAGGTCGAAAATTGCAACTCATTTAGCATTACCCGTTGGGCACATGTGAACCAAGTCACGGAAGCGAGTAGCATTACCCACGCGTCACACCACCACAAACTTATTTTTAGATTGGTCACAATCATCCTTCATTTTCGAAGAAAGGACAAGGAAACACAGAGAAAAAAAGAAATGACGATGCCCAAACCGGGATTCGAACCTGGGACCAACCGCTTGGGAGTCAGGAACGCTAACCATTCAGCCACGCTGAGTAGAACATCCGTGCAACATTTTTCTTCTTATTTAAAAGCTTTAAAAGCTCGACAGAAAGGCAAGAATAGAAAGGAAACTCACTAGGGATTGGTTTGGACTTTTGACACTACATACAGAACAGCATAATTGCCGAAAGCCGTTGTGAGACATTTTAGCACCCATGGCTTAAATTGCGAGTAAGGACTTTTCATCCCTATTGGGTCATATTCTCATGCCGTAAGAAAGAAAACCCGGAACAATCCCAAGCACCCACCCCAATAAACGAGCATACTAAATACAGAAGCACAAAATCTATCTCCTGTTGTTCAGTGGTGGGTGAGTTCGAACTCGGGTCCTTACGCTGTCTAACCACTAGGCCACAGTGAGACCCAGTTGTTTATTTAGACTTATAAACACAATATAGGATTCTTCTCCAATTTGAAATAAAAATATTAAATTTTTTAATTATATATATATATATATATTTTATTCATCACATGGTCTTGCCTCCTAATAATTTGAGTTCAATATATCGTAAATTGAATAATATTGCATAATATGTATTTATAATTATTGGTCTCTTATATTTATAATTATTGGTATCTATTATATTGTCTCTAGTAGTTATTTAATGTCTGAGATCCTAAGTAATCTCTTTCCCTTCAAGAATTTTATCTTACTTTTCTTGTAATTCTTCCACGAGTTCTTCCAACTCCTGACATGAACATACTCTGTTTTTTAATTAAAGATGAAATGAGTGGCAGAAAGGTCAAGTATGTTTCTTCGTTCATTTACTTGTAGCTTTCTTTCGAGTTCAATTTACTCAGTAAATTAATGTGAAGATAGATACTTCTTTTTGTGAATTAAATCTTCTATGTCACGTTTTATTTCCGCATCTCTTAAAACTAAAAATAATGTTGAGAGGAAATGAGAGTATACTAAATATCTAAATTTATATTACTCTAAGCAACTTTTTCTTCCCATTGAGAGAGCGTTTTCACGTGTGTTCGATAAAAGAAATTGGGAATACTTACGAGAAAATAACGATTGTATATATAACTATACATACTATATTGTTAAAGTATTTTTGGAATAAATAACACTAGAAACAGAATGTAAATTTTAGTAGAATTGAAAATGTATGACATGGAATTGGAAAATATACTGTTTGATCAGATGTGATTAATAAGATTTGAAATAATATAAAAATAGATAATGAAAATTAAAACCGTATATAAATTTATAAGAATATACTTAAAGATCTAATAGAAATATTTTTTCTTCTTAATATTAATATCAATATTTATTAAATTTGGGAATAATTATACTGAGTTCCTAAATGGAACTCTGTTAATAATTCCCACAATTTTAAGCATTTCTAGCATATATATGCAAATAAAAATTCTATAAATTAATTAAATTATTATAAATTAAATTTATCCGCAATTACGCGTGTTTTAAGGTTATTAACTTAAAAAGTATGATTGGTTTGGTTGTGTTGTTCCTCGGTGAACCTTTGCAAACAAGGGATTTACAATATAGGATGAATTCCAAAGCACTTGTAACAACCTCACTCGAGGTGGGTATCAAACGGATAAGCAGTTAAACCAAAAAGCTTATCATTTAGCTGTCAATTTGGCAATAAAAAAATTGCATAATATGTTTCAGTAATTCGTAATACGGTATTTGAATATTTCATCACTTTAAAACAAACTTTTTGGCTTATTTTATTTTGTAAGACACCACTATTCTTGAAACACTTATGAATCCTGGACCAGAAATAATAAGATCTGTGTTTAATCCAGCTTTAATTTCAATTTTTTAAGAGATTGAATTTGCTTAAACTGATAAGGCAGGGCCCAATTTCCTTCTATTCCTCTCCATTCCAGTGAAAAGGATCTTCAAATAGTGTGAAAGTTTGCAGATTTAGGATACAAAAAGACTTAGATCATTGAATTTTATTCAATTATGAATCTGATGAATAAGAAGAATTGCATTTCTCAAAATCAGTATCTTCTCTTTGTAGTCCACCAAATACAGAGTAAATTCTCAAAATGATAAAATAATTTTATATATTAATGTAAGTTTATAAATGAAAGTTTTTAACAGTTTCTAGACGACGGAAATAGATTCAGATAATATTATTGAGTATAGGTTTTCTTCAAAAATAGAGAGCGAAATATGTCTTTCACTGGATTAATTATCAAGCATGCTACTCCCGATAAATGAGAGCAACATCTTTCACAATTAAATTATCATTGCCTCATAATTTTTGTAACAAAGCCATGCTTTCAGAAAGGAAAGTTATAGGTTCAATTCCAGTCAATATTGAACAACTGAAAATATTTTTCACGCCACCTTATGGAGCCTAAAAGGAAATTACGTGGCCATCTACCACTTAATTGCCTACCGGGAGGACCTTTCATATATAGTAGGTCACATTCATTTGTTGCAAGGAAGGAAACTCAGAAAACCTACTAGCACCCACTCCGTCAGATTTACATGAATATGACTCAAGTGCAAAATCTATCTCTCACTATTCAGCAGTGGCTGGGTTGAACTAGGAATCTTTCGCTCTGAATAGGGCTGTCTTAAGTTTAAGCCACTTCATTCTGCTTTCTATACTGGTTACCAAAACTTAAGGAAAAATCACAAAAATAGCAATAACTCTCCCAAAAATGAGTCTATCTCAATGAAATTTGAACATGTTGGTGGGTAAAAGGATCTGAATAATATGACATTGTGCAAAATAGTGGAAGTTCTGTCCGAATGCATCATTTGTGAGGAGCATAAAAATGTTTGTCTCAGAGCAAGGCGGCAATTGACGCTACATGTCTGAGATTAGAAATCTGGTGTAGTTAAATCGTAACAATGGTCCAGGCATCAATTGATCAAAAAATTTCGATAACGAACTATTGGGAGACTAGAGGTAAAACAAAGTAAGATAGAAGTGGTTACATATCTGAATGTGAGTCCATCTGTGTATCATAAACTTTGGCAACAATTTCTAACTACATTCAGCATCAAGGAGGCTCAGCCAAGAACGGCCATGAATTACCACGAGTGGAGAGGACTCATATTTTTCATTATGCTCACGAAAGATATGCGCGATCAATGGAGGGCTGCCCTCTTTATGGATGAGTCAAGGTTTGTCCTCGAAAGAGATAGTAGATGCATTTTCATTTGGGGAGAACGTAGAACTCGTTTCCATCGATCAAACATCCTTGAAAGAGATGCAAATGGATCAGGTAGTGCCAGTATTTGGGATGGTATCTCATTTGGTGGATGCATATACCTCCATGTCTTCTCCCGGGGTAATGGTAATGCTCACACCTATAGAGATGGCATCTTGGATGCTTATGCTCGCCTTTATGCCGGGGTAATAAGTGATCCCTACATGCTACTGGAGGATAATGCGAGATGACACAGGACTCGCATTATAGCTTATCTTGAGCAGAAAATAACTGAGCACATGCTGTGGCCAGCTTGATCACCGGACCTTAACCCTATTGAGCATGTTTGGGACGTTCTAGGGTGATGCGTAGCTGCTCTCAATTCCCCTCCTAAAACCCTAGCCACACTTTCAACTGCTTTAGAAGAACAATGGTTCACACTTCTTACACAATTAATAGAACGTATAGTTGAGAGCAACACACATCGTTGTATGTGCTGTATTACTTTACTTCTCGGGGGGGGGATCATATCCCATATTAAAGGTACCTTTCCTATACCTAATTTACACCTCCCATTTGTTCATTGTATACATGCATTAATTTTTACAACACCATATTTATCTGGTGATTTTGTTTTTACGCTATTTTGTATCTTTCTATGTGCTGTATAATGTGTATAAGTTTCATTAAATTCTACACATATTTTTTTGCGTTATCGTCATTTTCCTTAATTTATGATAAGCAGTGTATCTGCATATCTAGCTGGTTTCTCGTATTAGTCAATTTCCAGGTTTCCTACTTTGGAACACATTATCATCACAAATCACTATTTATAAAAACTGGTATTACACGGTGGGTGTAAAAATACGTTAAGACGACTGTCTGCATTTTAGCTATCAATTACTCAATCTTAACATATATTGAGTCTGCGCTTACCGCCATCTATGTGTCGAACTATCCTTTTTGCAGTGGAAGATCCCATACTCGATTCCAGTGACAAATGGAAACGGGAGATGGTTGTGACTTTCATCAAGGAAACTCATTAGTGTCATAATATCTTTTGTTAAATTTTTAATTTGTATCTGATTTAGATTTTTAATTAATTTTAATATAACTGATTTCATACACTTATAAGTTTATAATAATTTAAGCAAATGAAAATTTTAATTTTAAAAGAAGTTTTAGAATTTAGCTTTTTCAGTCTCGAATAGCTCTCAGAATTTGGGGAATTCATTTGCACAATCCGTAGTAAACTTACTTTTGTGATAATGAAACGTGTTTTGTAAACCATAGAGACAAAATTGCTATACATTGTTTGACATCGCATTGAGGACAACAATAAATAACTGTCGTAAGGTATTTTAATATCCAAACACATGAACTGATTCATAGAACTTTTTCACAGACAGTGGACCACATTCAAATGTCGCAACAGATTAATAAGAGAAACTCCCAAGCACGAACCCTGACTGACATGCCTGCAGAGGGTCATCTTCCGTTGTTCTATACTGACTTATATCAAGTCCGGAACTCTGGAACTGGTATCAAAAAGTAAGAAAATACTTTAAAAAAAGTGTTTTCTTACTTTTTGATACCAGTGAGACTAAATTAATAACATTTAAATGTATGTCAATAATTAGAATAATGTGTCTTTTTCTGATTCAGAATTAAATTGAAACTGGAATATTTCTACTCAGATGTCGTTTACGTTAGGAACAGATTTTTGTCAAGATAAATCAGTGATCACAGAATAAATCAATATTTTTATTATGATTAATTATGATTATGATTTATTATGATTTAGATGATTATGATTTATTATGATTATAAATCAATATTTTTATTAGCATAATTCTGTTAAAAATAATGCTTCTCTTATCAAGGAAAAGATAATAAGCACATATGATTTTAAGGATAACTGATGTCTAAATTTAATCCTAATCTTTGTCTCTAACTTTAAACTTAGCATTTAAACTTATCTTGTTAAAATTACACCTCCATGCATTTTTTATTAATTAATCTATCGGGGATTATTTGTGTAGCTCTAATTTAATGTAAATTCCCATAAATACTTAACATTTTTAAATTTTTTGTATTTAAATTAAATTTATATATATAAGAGAGAATTATTCCTTTATTATTATAACATTATTATTTAATGTTATCGAGTCAGGAAGAGGAATGTACATAAACTTTCTGCTATTACACAAATAATCTATCGGTGATTATTTGTCAGCTCTACGTTTATGTAAATTTCCAAAAATACTTTACATTAATTTTTTTGTATTTTAAATTAAATAAGAGAGAATTATTCCTTTATTATTATAACATTATTATTTAATGTTATCGAGTAAGGAAGAGGAATGCATAAAGTTACATAAAGTTACATAAAGTTTCTGCTATTACATAAATAATTTATCGATGATTATTTGAGTAGCTCTACGTTAATGCAAATTTCCAAAAACACTTTACATTAAATTTTTTGTATTTTAAATTAAATAAGAGAGAATTATTCCCTTATCATTATAACATTATTATTTAATGTTATCGAGTAAGGAAGAGGAATGTACATAAACTTTCTGCTATTGCCATGTTTCGAACTCAGAATAAATTCGAAAAAAATATTTACATTGAAGGGGCAATAAAAAGTGGAAGTTTGGGAAGTCTCATAATAAAAATATTGAGAGGGCAGTTGATTAGGAATAACTTTCCCAAGGTTTTCTGATCTTACTCAAATATATTGGGTCAGTTGTGTGCAAATACATCCTTAATTAAAATTTACTTTTCCTGTAAAAACATATTTTTATTAAGTTAGCTGAAATGAATTTACTTTCCGTGTCAAATAAATTCTGATTTATTGAATATTTCCCTGATGACAATCACTTTCAAGTATTTTTACTTTATTATGTCACAAGAGAAGGTATAAAAAAATTAATATCACGGTTTAAATATTGAAATCGGAATGCTGTAAGTAATTAATTTAACATTTCATGAGATTTTATTATCTATGAATTATAGAAAAAATGCTTCAGTTCCTTTTTTTCTAGATACAGTGCTTCAAGTGTCATTAAATATTATTAATAAATCATTTTTCTTGCAATTTTGGACATAATTATTTTTTTTTACTACAGGCCTCTAATATATATGTTACAACAAATAAAATATTTTTGAAATTAGTTTTGATAAAGATAACATGAATATTTAAGTTTGTAACTTTTCAGGGTGAATTCGATGTTATTTTTTCATAAAATGTTTTGTTAGAATGTCTTTTACTCTAGATATAATTCTTCGTACTGATCCATTTTAAATTTGTAATTCCAATTATTATCCTCAATTAGAATGCTATAAGTAATTAATTTAACAGTTCATGAGATTTTATTATTTATGAATTGTAAGAAACATTATTCAGATTTCCTTTTACTGCGTATATACTGCGGATACTGTACATCATGTATCATTAAATATTATTTATAAATAATATTTCTTGCAGTTTTAAGTTTAATACTTTTTTTACTATAAGCCTCTAATATATATGTTACAATAAATAACTTTAAAATTAGTTTTGATAAAGATAATAGGAATATTTAAATCTATATCTTTTTAGGATAAATTCGATGTTATTTTTTTTCATAAAATGTTTTGCTGGTTTAGAATATCTTTGACTCTAGATAGAATAATTTGTCTTGATGCATTTTAAGTTTATATTTTCTTAGCCTTACAAATTATTACTCAACATTTTTGTCTCCTTCATAGTTTATTACTATACAAATTTATTACCGAGTTTTGTAACTTTTTTGCAGTCCATTAAACATAAATTATTATTGGCATTTTATATTTCTGTCATTTATTAAATGTTAATTATCTGTGCATAAATATTGCATAATGGCAAATATGGCATATGCATATAGCTAACATTTAATTTTTCTATATAGATAATAATAATATAATTTCTGCATGCATAAATCATTATTGCACTTTTAAATCACATAAGAGGCCAAAAATTTATTAAATAAATATATTTCTTATTAAATATACCTTTGCATACCAATGTTTAGCATTTTTATATAAATTCTTAAATTGTATCACTTTAAAAATGCATATTCTGCGAAAGTTAAAAAAATGACTCATTTAATTAAAAGTTCAGCGGTTTAATATATTCTTTCACAATGCATTTAAACACATTATTATTTTCATCTCCCATTGCTTAACAATTACAATAACACAATTTCCACTTACTTTAAAAAATATAAACATAATATTTTCTTTAATTTTCTCGTAATCTCGTTTTTTTTACCAAACTAATCCTTTATTGTCAGAAATTAATTTCGAAGAAAACTTCTCATTAGCTTGTAAATTGACTTACCTGAAGATAAAAAAATGTTATTTCTGAGTCAGCTTTTTTAATCACTTTTTTTTTAAAAGGACAACAAATGGGAAGTTAAGATCATTTACGAAAACATTTAGGACTCCCTCAACCACTGTTTGCACCTTTTACTAAGGTTTACCGCAAATACCTCCAGGATATTTCCAAATCCTCTTGTTAAACTCATTATCAGATAACATGAAGTAATGGGATGTATTTAGTGGATTATGCTCTTAGCTCAATGGTGCTTAACTTGATTTAAAGTTCTATATTTTCCTCCAATAAATATGATATTTAAAATATACGAATTGTTCTCGAATGAATTGTTTTGTTACAGAAATGTATTATTGAAATGTTATTTTAAAAGAATATAATTATATGTGACATTTGGATTCTCATTTTAACCTTCGATATTTATACCTTTTAATTGGGAATTATGAACAGTATTTTCTAATCAAAATATTTCTGTAGTTATAATGGTGGAAAAGATGATTTTAAATAAAGTAATTTTTTCTAATTTTATTTAATATTATGAAAATATATACTACTTATATATAAAAATATGTATTGCTTATATAATAACAAATAAAATTTTACTTTAATTTTTTATATTTTTTATTAAATAAAATATAAAAAATGAAAAGAAAATTTAAAATTAAGTTAAAAATTAAAAAATTAAATACAAATTTTAAAATTTTTTATTAACTTAATATTAAATAAAATTTAATAATAATTTTTATATGTTTTATTAAATAAGAAAATAAATAAAAAAATTTTATTAAATAAAAAATTTAGTATTGAATAAATCTTTATTTAATACTAAATAAAAGTATATAGAAACTTTCACCATAGTATTATAACATTTTTAGTAAATTAGTGTTTTAATTAATAAATTTTATTTTTATAAATTTTTGTAATAATATAGGTTTTTATACCATAATATATATTTATAATTGTTTCTCTTAAATGAGATAATTTTCAGGGGAAAATTATTCTGATAAACTCAATAAGAACTTACTTTCATATTTACTACCTCGGTAACACTTATTTAGTTTACAATGAAAAATGTTATATATAAAGAATAAAATAATTCTTTAAATATTACATTTCTTATTGTAAACTAAATAACTGTCAGTTATATTTAATTATTAAAAGTTAATATTAAGAGTTAAATTTTAATAAAAAATTAAATAATATTTAAATAAAACTTTTATTAAAATCTAAGTTTTATTAAAATTTGTAACTCTTCATTCTCTTTCTCTCACTTGTTATTTGCCAAAAACTGCATTATTTTCTTAATATTTGTGCAATATACAGGTTCTCTATTTAATGCCCTTTTTTGCAATTAGTTTTTTAACCTCTAAATATTGTTGTCCTTTTTTGCAGACATTAGAACTATTTATTCATTTACTTTTCGTTTTTATAAGTTAACAAAAGATATTAATATTTTCGAAATGAATTTTAAAACTTCCTTGAAAATTATTTTGAGGAGGTGAATCTATTGGTTAATATATTCCTCCTCGAATCCTATTAATGAATAAGGGTGGAAGATGACTGGGGAAATAAAGCAGGATCAAAGGAGAATATCCCCTTAGATAGGAGTTCACCCCCCAAGAGCCCAGATTTGTGACATTCTATTGATTAACTGAATTATGTTCTATGAAATATATGTAGTAGTATATCTTTAAACTTCTATTATTATATATGAACATAAATATGTTTTATTTCATTCATACACATTTTAGTAAGAAATAAAAAATATATATGTATAAAGTTGTTATTATATTATTTTATAGTAGAATTATTTGACAATGTTTTTCATTGATAATAAATATAAACCTTTTTCTATTATTTACTGTGTTTTTGATGATCTAATTTTTTTCATTAAACCTTAATAAAATATTATTTCTTGATTCTAATTTAAGCAATGTACTTACTCTATAGGAGCTAAAATAAAAGAAGTAATTCCAGCCTTAAGTTATCATTATTTAAATTTTGTTTTAAAACTTAAGTCATTCTATAATTTTAGATTAATTGATACTTTACATCAATATTATTTTTTGCTTATTTTGAAAAGTTCATTGAGATACAAGTTATTTGTATCTTTAAGATGTTCTATAAGATTAAAATATAAGTATAATATAATGAATATAAATATAATCTAATATTCTATAAAATTAAAATAGAAAGCTAGAATTGATTCCCGTAAAAATTTATTAGATTTTAAAATATCATAAAGATATAATTCCAAGTTTTGTAACTTTGATTGAAACAAATCCAAAAGTAATGTATTTGTTTCAATCAAAAATACATAAGCTATTTTATAAGATTAAAATATAAAACTAGAATTGACTTCCATAAAAATTTATTAGCTATTCTATAAGATTGAAGTATAAGCTATAGAACTGATTCCCATAACAATTTATTAGCTTTCAAATATCATAAATATGTAATTCCAAATTTTGTAACTCTGATTGAAACAAATACAAAAGTAATGTATTTGTTTCAATCAAAAATATCTTAGTGCTATTCTATAAGATTAAAATAATAAAGCCAGAATAGATTCCCGTAAAAATTTATAATCTATTCTATAAGATTAAAGTATAAGCTAGAATCAATTCCCTTAACAATTTATTATCTATTAAAACACCATAAAGATATAATTCCAAAATTTGTAACTCTGGTTGAAACAAATACATTATTTTTGTATTCGTTTCAATCAAAAATATCTTAGCTATTCTATAAGATTAAAATATAAAGTTAGAATTAATTCCCGTAAAAATTATTTGCTATTCTTTGAGATTAAAATATAAGCTAGAACTGATTTCCGTATAAAAATTTATTATCTATTAAAATATCATAAAGACATAATTCCAAATTTTGTAAATCTGATTGAAGCAGGTATAAAAGTAATATGGGATTGTGAAAATTTTTTCTATTACATTTTTTTTTCTCAAACATTAGCGCTTGTACTATTTGAACATGCTTTGAGAGGTTTTATATTGAATTACAGCTTATGATCAAATTACATATTTATATAGCAATTACAAACGCGTTTCTAGAAACAAATATCCCTAAATAGAAAGCTTTTATTTGAAATTGATCATTATTAATAGATATCATTCTTCTAATTCCATCCTGTATTTCGCATGGTTGTGGTCTATTTGGTACGGATGTTTTCTCTTATTTAAAGATTTATTACTTTATCTCAAAGTTCAACATACTCATAATTTTACTTATCGCAGTTATATATGGATGAAAATATTTAAAAACATAATAAACTTAAAAAGTTTTGAATATTTCAAGGTGACAGACACATATGCATAAAATATTTTTAAATAACATAAGGGTTTAGAAATAATTTTTTTTCTTTTTTTTAAATGTTATGTGAAAGTTTAAAGTTAACTTCTGTTTGAGCTTTAACTTAAAATTTTGATTTATGCAGTTTTTTCAAACACCTTTGGGGGATTTTGATAATGTAACTCAAGAAACAGTTGGTCTCAATCAAATTTTTGTAATAATAATAATATTTGCAGGACTTATGATATCAAAATTATCAAAAGTAATTTTAAAAAAATAGCTAGATAACTTGCGGAAATAATTGATATTTTTTTATGTGGAAGTTTAAAGTTAACTTCTCTGAGTTTTAGCTTAACATTTTGATTTGAATATTTTGTTTTTCAAATTTTTTTTTTGGGGGGGGGGATTTTTATAACGTAAATAAACAAAACTATTAATCTCAATTAAACTTTTTAATAATTATTAAATCAATTAAACTATTTTAATAGAGATGAATCTTTGAAGGACTTATGACACCAAAATTATCCAAAATAGTTTGAGAAAATGACAGCATAACTTGCGGAGATGATTGATTTTATTGATAGTTTTTTTATGTGGAAGTTTAAAGTTAACTTCTGAGCTTTAACTTAAAAAGAAAATTTGATTTAAATAAATTACTTCAAATTATTTTGGAGGATTTTAATTGCGAAACTCAAAAAACTATTGGTCTCAATTAACTATTTTAATAGAAATCAATATTTGCATGACTTATGTTATCAAGATTATCCAAATTTGTAAAAGTGGTTGCATAACTTGTGATGTGGTTAAGATATTAAAACCTAGCTTTTTCTATATCCTTTAAGCATAATGTTTCTTTAATTGCAAAATCTCTGTTTTTATCACATAAATATACGATTAAAACATATAAAAGTAATTTTATTTTTTCCTTATCTCCTTGAAAAAATAATTGTTTTCTAACGATTGGTAAAGTTTTTCTAATTTCTTTGATAAGATATATAATGTAAGTTACATTAAATAAGCATCAAACGAATCGTCAAAAGTTCTGTTTAGTTATTCAGTTAAAATCATAAATAATTCACAAGGAAAAGAAAATGGATTTAGTGCGTGGTTAAATTGAATAAAATGTAATTTTAGCTTTAAGAGTATTTTATGATTAAACGAGAAAAAAAGACTTTCTTATACATTTACAATTGATTCTTATCGAAAAGACAGATGAATAAAAGGAGTCTATCTCATATCAATTTAGACCCGCTTCTAACCGCGTGCGCCACTAATGCACAAAAAGAGTTCTTGTTTCCCAAGTCGACAAAAGGTAATGTAACCACGTCACGCATGTCAGTCTAGAAACATATTTATGTCAGACGTAAGGTGAACAAAATTAGAGAAAAGTTGAAACAATCATGATACAAAAGCTCCAGGTCAATTGATTATTTGTAAAGGCTATTAAATCAATGATGAAAAAAGCTCGTCTTTTTTATTTTTTTAAATAATCGTAAAGAAGAAGATGTTTATTTATAAAATTGTAAAGATAGGACTAAGTGCTAAAAAATGTTATTTGGAAATAAAATAGAGATATTCGCTTAGTATGAGCTTAGAATGCAAGGATATATTTTATTTTCCTAAAATGCGGTCTTAAACTTTTTAAATACTATTAATATATTCTTTGTTTAAATATATATTTTCAATAAATAGAAGAAATGTATTTTGAAGATAGACATAATTTTAACTATGTTGATTAAGAACATGTCAAAACTTTCTTTAGCTATAATGATTTACACAAGTTATTCAACTTTTATTTATTTAATATATGAATATATATATTTTTTAAATTTGTTAAATATTAATAAAGTCAAAAACCAGGTTAGTTTGAAAGATGAATCTTATACTTAATTCTAACTAAGATTTAATACAACATATAAGATTTACTTTTTCTCCATCAGTTTGGGCTTTTTTGTGACACACATTTGTAAAGTTCTAAAAGAAGTGACACTTAAGAAATACTGATAAATATTCATCGAAGATTAAAGAAGTTTTTAATAGTTTTGATCGACAAATTTTAAAATAGGTGTTTTACAGTTTTGTTGGTTCAATTCCATGTGATACAGGAACATGATTTGTTATTTTATACAAAGTTTAACTGAAAGACAACTAGATATAAGAATTTCTTACGATGGTTTCCAGTTTTCAAAATATTAATTAAATAGCATCAAAATAAAACTGGGATTTAATAAAATAAAATAATAAAATATTTTATAGTGGATTTGATATAATTTAAAATACGATGTAAATATTATGAGACTTCTCTCAAATAATTTTATTCTTTAATTTCGTTGCTTATTTTTATATTTTTCAAGAGAAATATTTTTCGAGAATGATGATTTTAAGAAAATGATTCTGACACTGAGTAATCAACAGCTGTTGTTAGGTCTTTTTAATACTGATCATGTAAATAGTCTCCAGGTGGTAATCATCATAAATATTACATTCAAGAGTTGCAAGGGAGAAAACCTGGAAAATTTCCAAGTACTCATTCCCACTCTCGTGCGAAAGCAACATCTCTCTGTACGCACTTCTCCACTACCAACAGAAAAACAACCATTTTCTGTTGTTCAACAGTATCTGGGTTCGAACCCGAGACCTTCGTTCCGAAGAGCACTAACCCACCACTAGGCTGATTGCCATTCCTCTTGTGCTAGAGCCCAACTGAGGTCTAGGGATGTAAACGTATTCTGGAGTAACAACAACTCCTTAAACAAAGTTTTACAATGTAAATATATTGTACTAAAACAATTTATATTAAATGCAATTTTGTATTCAGAATTTGTCATTATTGCTATTGTTAGTATTAAAATTGATATTAATAATATAACAACGAAAATAAAAGTTTATATATAATAGAATATCTAGCTTTTCTAATTGTGATTTTTATTGAAATAAATTTGATTAAGAAATAACTTTAAATTTTGTTGAATAGTAAATGCAGAATAGTTGGAAATAAACTTTATCATCTTACTGATTCTATTCATGATAAATGAAATCATTGCTTTTCTAATCAGTTATTAATAAAATATTAATAATGTAGAACGGGTCAAACAAACAAAAATGAATATGATGCTTTTTAAATTGAAAATGATTCGCAAAATTTAAAACATTTATTCTAAAAATGCTCTAGAGAATGAAGGGTATTTTGAATAAATTATATTTTTTGCTACAGTCCATAAAATATCAGCCTAACTCATGAAATAACATATATATATATATATATATATATATATATATATATATATATATGCAGTCACTGAAAAGTTTTTAAATAAATTAAGAAGGCTACATTATATCGAAATTTAGCTTTTAAATTCATATATATAATAAAAGTTAAAATATGTTTGCCTAAAGTCGTGAATGTAATCTATAAACACCTGAATAATTTATTAAATTGTTCTAGAAATTCACCGATAAATATATTAGGTTGGTAGTATTTGCAAAATGAATTTAAATACTCTTTTTTCCCTTGCAACTCACACAAAAAGTATTTCTCCATTATACTTGAGTATATATATGTATATGTATGTGTGTATATGTGTATATATATGTGTGTATGTATATACATATACTTATTATATCTATCTATATATGTAAAAGTTTGATATTCAACGAAATATATATTAGAATAATACGTATTTTGATATACAAACATGATAAAATTACTGATTGTTATTTATTCCTTTTCAACCACTGATTTATGTTTCTTATTTGAATTTTACTGCTTAAGAAGTTAATATTTTTCTTTTCAAAATATTTCACAAGTATTAAATTACTATGAACATTAAAAAGGCTTTCAACGGCCGAATGCTGATAAAAGCTTTTTATTATTCATCATAATTGCCCTCTGGATGGAGTTTTTCATAGTGGGCCGTATTTACGTGTCGCAAGGGAAGAAACCTGGGAAATTCCCAAGCACATACACCAACAAACATGCATGTAGAGGACAGAAGAGCATTATCCATCTCCCATTGTTCAGTAGAGATTGGTTTTGAACCCGGTAAATCCATCAAAGCTAATTACACATAGATCTCAAATATACTCTATTATCAAAGATACGGAGGATTTTTGAAACAGTTATTTGCTTTTCGGTAGAATATGGAAACATAAACTCAAATTATTATTGTATTTTTATAAATTTAGAGAAGACTTTATATCCGTATATAGAAAGTATTCGCAATCATTTCTTCCACAGATTCAGTCTTTAATATCACATTTTCAGCCGCCCAAATTGTCTAGTGGTTAGCGTAACTGATTACAGATGGGGAGGACAAGGGTTCGAATCCCGGCACGGGCTTAGAGATACTTTCTCTCTCTGTGTTAATTAATTCCATTACGCTTAACTTTTAATATTGCCCTTAGCAGTATAAAGAAGTTAACCTTTTCTTTAAAAGTTACCCCTTTTACTGTCATTAAAATTTAAGTAAAGCTTATATATGTGCTTTGTAATTCATTTTTTCTTATTATTAATATAGTTTACAAACTTGATACTAATGCATTAAAAGCTGTACATTTAGGAATATAATGTTAATTAATAATAATTTATTTTAGCTGCGTATCACTTAATTATAACCTAATAAACCAGCCATGTTAATTTATTGCTTTGCTAATATGTATAATTTTTATAGCTGTTGTTTATAATAACAAATAATAAATTAATATCGAAAGTATCTTTTCTTCCGAAATACCTTATATTTGCTTATATTTAAGACATGCTATTATTTCATTTATCTAAAGGAAAATTTTTTTCGATGGCTTATAAAATTTATTAGTCTTGAGCATTATATGTTTTTTTATATTTCCAAAACTTATGTAGACAATATCTGTGCTCTTACACAACCTATTCTTGATCTTTAAAGTGAAATTTAAATCCTAGTGAAATCAACAGTCATGATTTGACATTGACATTTACATTCGAAAATAAATTTTACTATTTAATAGTATCCTCCTATTGTGTTGTCTAAAGTTTCACAATTGCTTCTATTTTACGTGGAAGAAATTTCTTCTCCTGAATAGAAAATGTTTCTTTTATTCCTTTTTCAGTTTAAATACATTACTATTTCATTCTCTATTTAAGATACATTGTTACATTTTCTTCGAAAATGTGGAATTTATTTCTTATGTAACAATGTAACATTTGGGTAATAAAATAAATCAAAGTTTTTCAATTTATTTTATACGGACATTTTATGCATCTATACATCTCATCTTATAGATTGCACAAAAATGATACTTATCACATTTCCTTGATTTTAATGTATTGTTAGTATTAAATTGAATATATATATATATATATATATATATATATATATATATATATATATATATATTTATATATATATATATATATATATATATATATATATATATATATATATATATATATATGTATGTATGTATGTATGTATGTATGTATATAATTTGTTTTCACCGTCATTATGTTATAATAGTTTTTAGATTATTTTTAAGGCAATTAAATTATGCATTATATACTGCAATACTTCTTGAAATGATAGGCTTAGAAATTTATCTTGAAAACTCTTTTTGTTCTTCACAAGCTTTACCTTTTCCCCAGTTGTACCAAGCTTTACCTTTTCCCCCAGTAAACATTATTTTTCGATTTAACAACTTTCAGTTGTTAAATCGAAAAATAATGTTTAAAATAATAATTATAAATAAGTTATATTTAATTGTTAAATAATAGGTATCATTTAAAGTGTATAAATATTATTTACTATGTTATTGTCTATTTCTCTATTTCTGTTATTATAATTATTATATCATTGTCTATTTCTGTTCTTATATTCATGTATCATTCATACAGAGACAGATATAAAAGTATATTAAATACTGAAGTAAAGGAATCTAGGATATTCTAGAAAATTCTCCACTAAAAATTCTAATAGGTTAAAATATCATTCAAAAGCAAGCTCTTTTCAATCATACTGACAACAGATAAAACTGCCTAAAACCTCGGAAATTAAGCAAATTTTAAAATTTTGAATTCTTTTTTCAAAGGAATTCATATATTTCCAGAAAAAAATCTTATTTTTTAGCATGAGATCTGATATTTTTTATTATTTTCTGATATTTTTTATGAGATCTGATATTTTTTATTATGGCATGAATGTAAATGAAATCCAGTTTGATCATTAAAAAGGCGTAATTTCTTCGCTCCCTATAATGGGGCGTTTTTTAAATAATTCAAAACAGGAATGAATTTCATTGTTTTTTAAAGAAGATAGACTGTACGCTAACTAGTTTTGTTATAAATTGAGTTAGGTTTTCTGATTAGGTTTTCTAATTTTTCTGATTTATTTCCTATGAATTTTGGATTGATTATGCTGAAATTCATAAATTTTAAAATAATTAACATTTTTCTCTAACCGTAGGCTTCATCGATTAAATAAAAACATGCCTGTAATGACGTAACCAAATATTTATAATAAATTGATCGCATTTTTAAATCATTTGAATTCTTCTCGGAATATTTTATTTTTCTTTCATAAAAATATTATAAAATACTATAATTTGTAGTATTGATGTTTAGTATTTTAATTTTGTTATATAATCTGAAAGATTGTGTGCACTAAAATGTAGTGTTATATGCTATATTTTACTACACAAATTATAAGACTCAGTTCGATTTTCCCAGTATTTAAGCGATACCTAATTATGCATCTTGTAAAAATAAACCTATACCAAAATATGTATTTAACTCTTTGTTATTTTGTAATAAATATACTTATTCTGATTTTGAGTTTAAGAGTAAATTATATGATGATTTGTGTCTAAATATACATTGATTAGGAAATTGTTGTCTTCATATGAAATTAAATATAAATTAATTTCAAGTTGTGATAAAGTGAAAATTAATCTTTAATAACCCAAAGAGTTAGTTGCTTTGTGAATCTGCCATTATTAATTCATTTATATCATTTGACTTAATTAAGATATTATAAAAGTGTATGTTGACTAACACTGAAACTATGTTTGTAAATTGAAGAAATTAATGCACATTATGAATTAATTCGTTTGGGGGAATCGTAACATGTGTTTTAAAATTATGAAAAATAACTTTTATCTTGTATAGTTTCATTGAATCTCTTTTTTCTAATGATGCACCAAATCAAATCTTGGTACTGTTATCATCAAAGAATATGCTATTAGATCATATTTGAGTTATTTTAAGAGTCCTATTATTTTGAGGCAATTATTTCCAGTTTTAAATGTAAAAATCTAGTAAAGTGTTTCATTGGTATTAAAAATAATTAGCAACTAGCTAATCATTTTTAAACCATGAAATCGTTGATGAAAGAAAGTATTGTTGAAGTAATAAATTCATTTTGTTTTATATGCAATATTTTTTCTCCAGTGATATTTATTTATTTATTTTTGCTTAAAAAATAAAATGTGTTGTTGGATGTAAAGTCAGTAGAAATATTCTTAAGTACTTAGTGTGTGCTTCATATATTTATATATGATATTTTGTATAATTTCTTAGTGAGTTGTATTATAAAATATTGTATTCTAAATTACATAAAAAGAATGCTGCTATAATTTAGCAATAACTTTAGTATATTAATAGATAATTTTATTAGTAGTTATAGTTTTTTCGTTACGCTTTTTCATAATTTTATTTCAATTTTGAATGAGTGAAAAATTCTCTAAAAATTTCTTTTATTATTTAACTTTTTTACAAAAATTCTAAGAGGTTGTAAAACTCTTATAATTTAAACCCATAGAGTACACTGTTTGTTCTGAAATTTTATATCAGTTCCACACAGAAAGAGGGATAATATTTTACAAATTAAATACCAGAACTCATTATTTTAACTACTTCGTATTTAATACGAATATTAGTAGTACATTTCATATATCTCCATAATAAACTTAAAGTAGAGTATCTAAATCTTCTTTCTTCTTTTTATTTTGCAATATTATGAATGCATACATTTTAAACATTTTTCAACTTTCTCTGTTTAAATTGGAAAGATATAACCGAATTCAATACAACTATTTTACTCTCTATTTTTATATCATGTGTGTCACCAGAATTTAAAAGAAAATGTTTTCCTTGGGGAAAGGAAAACATTTCCAAAAGATTTTCTGTTCTTTCGGAGATAAAATGTTTTTATCACCAATGTTTTAAGAGTGAATGTGTATTATAATGATAAATTTTTAATAATTTTTGTACAATATTAGAAACCATTGTGTGTTATATATGTGAGCATATTTTGTGGAAATCCTTTTAAGAGATTTTATTTTGAAGATTTGCAAACTTATTTTCCCCCTTTAATTATTCTTTTTATAAATACAAAACAAAATCTAATATATATAAATATTTAAGACTAATCGAAAAAAATATTGCAAACAAAAAATATAAGCTATTTTTTTTCTTTTCCATAAAATAATAAAAAATAATAGAAAAGTTGAGCTCTTAAGCAATTTAACTGCAAAAATATTGAAGATACTTTTTACGTATAGAAAGATAACTACTTTTTAATAACTTATTTTGCAAAAAAAAAATATTGATTTTATTCCTTAAAATCGCTCAAAATTTAGCTAAAAGAGAGACCATTTTATAAAAAAAAATTATATACATAGATCTACTCATTGTATTATAAAAAATCAATATTGTGCAATAAATGTATACGAATTGCCTATATAAATGCTATTTCTAATTTTATCTATTTGTGAAAAGAGTGCAAAATACTATTGATGCATTCATGTATAAACTGTGCAACCCATGCTTTTCCAAATTAAAAAATCTAAACCTAAAATAATTATTTTCTAAGGTAAGAAGTAAAAGGGGGAAATTTCTTTTTGGAAAACACCTTACCTGAGGCTATTACTTTTCGATGTGGATTTATGGGAAGTGTTGCTCTGCATGCTACTTATATTTGCAGGGCATAGACTGCCCACGTACTGTAAGTTGAAGCGCTAGTGACATTTAGATAATCGAAAGCGCCCTCAAAATTGATGCGCACCTATGCAGGACACGCACCTGTGCTGGTTTTAGTTCATGCGCGCTTACTCTTTGGTATCGTTCAATAAAACTAAGAAAAAAATTGTGAAATTGATCTTTATAGAAATAGTGTTTCAAATGTGCAGAAATTTGTGTTGAAAAAAATGGCTAAAAACTTTTATTTATTTATTTAATAATGAGTGTTTTGTTTTTGATGACTAAACTATTTTTATTGTTATAATATGTTTCAGAAGTTACCTGTATTTTCATAAAACCGTACAAAACAACCACGTGTTTAATGTTTATTTTGGACCTGTTGAATCTTTGAACGAACTTTCTACTCAGGGTACGCTAAAATTGATGACTAAACTGCCGAAAATTGTGCAATTACTACGGCATGAAAATCACGTTAGCAGTCGGTGAGAAAATTTTGTCAGCAAGTGAAAGAGAAGCGTAGTTACCACGCCGAAGGTTAAACTCTGTCTGGGGCGTTTTGGGATGGGAATTTATGTTTCCACCCCTAGATATCGATGTAGGCCCGCCCTAGATCCCTAGCAACGCGCTTGCGCTCTTGCGTCGTAAGTGTCTCCGAGACCGACCCTGTGGAGCATGACAACCCCCTAGCAACCGAGATCGTGGATCTGCGGAGGAGGGCAGGGCTTAAAGTGCTCCAAAACAAGAGCAACAGACACCCTGACTCCAGAAAAGTTTTCCTGCGCAGAGGCACATCCCACTACCAGGATCTTCAACCACTAGTATACTTCGCGCCTTTTACTTTCCTATACCAATCTATTTTTCAGAAAGTTCTATTATCTACTATTCAAAATTACAAGTGATTCTCTTATACCTTTTATCTAAATACTCGTTGGTAAAAGCCATCAGTTTTGTACCCCTGAAAATCAAGCTGAAACAAAGACTACTAGCAGATGAATTCGAGCTTCAGAGAGAGAGCTGTTTACATCTGAAGCCACGTGCAGCAAATGCACCGCAGACAACTTTCTTCCCGAGATGCAATTCTGCCTTCTTCTGCCCTAAAACAAACTTATCTGCGCAACTTTCTGAGCATAATCTTGAGTAACCTTGAATTGCTCACACCTAGAAAGTAGGAGCGGCTCGACGACGAATCAGACAGCCTCTTTCCGGGTTCCCCGGAATTAACTGTTGATTGACAAGATGGACTTCCTGGACCAATTATGTTTCAATTTAAATCAAAAGAAAATTTACCAACTGTTTTCAAAGAACAGGAAGCGGAACTCCTTGAGTGAAGAGTTTATAAATTTGAAGAAAGTGAAAATATTTTCACTTTTTGAAATATAGTATCTTAAATTTTAAAGTGTGTTACAAAGACATAATACATTATAATTGATAGTAACAATAAATATGTATATCAAATAGAAAACATATTTACTTAATAAATAAATATATAAAAAAAATTTACAAA
>JAPDSC010149498.1:310745-324655 GCA_026290005.1 Latrodectus geometricus
TATATATATATCCATATATATATATATATATATATATATATATATATTCACAAATTAAATATATATATATATTTAATTTGTGAACTAAGAACAGGAAAAATTAGTCTCCATTATACTTTGACTCAATAAATTAAAAAATATTCGTTTTCTTCTGATGCTTTTATTTTATGATACAATTCACATAACATTTTATATGCATATATGAAACTAATAAATCAGCTAATTTCTGTTATAGATTTATACTTTTTATTTTCTTTGACAATACTTCTTAAAACATTTGAAATTATTAATTATTGAGAATTATCAAAATTTATTCTCAATAATAAATAACAAAATTTTATCTGATAACTTTTAAATGCTTACTTGATTTGAATATAATCTATTATTACTGAAAAACTTAATAATAAGTTCAATTTCTATTCTGCAATAATTCTGAAAAAAACTATTTAGTTTAGAAACAATAATTAAGATCTTACAGAAGGAAGAAATCAAACTATAGAGCGCTTATGAAAGTGTTACCTTAAGATCGATTCACTGCGCAGTAAAGTTTAATGTCTGGAGAAAATTTTTCGTCAGTTTTATACATAGAATTCCCTCGTTGGAAAAATAAAAACTCAATTAATGCCTTAATTTTTCACTTAAAGGGAAAAGAAATAAATAAGGCATTGCCTATAGCCAAAATAGCATTTTCAGGATACTTAAAAATCTGAAGTTTTCATTAATGAGTTTGCAAATGAGGGAATAAATAGCTGTAATTTTACGCACTGGCTCAACAGATTAAAAATTAACTAGCTGATTAAATGACTAAAAGGTTACTTAGATATAATTGACTTAATTTTCTATACATAATTTAAGAAAAGTTCTTTATAGTCATTAGCTACATTATACCAGCTAGTAAAAAGCTCAACAGCTGAAGTCTTTGGTAAGTTATCTGAATGTTTGTGCAGGACTTTGCAACATAGATAAGTATCCTGTGAAGTAGAATTTTAAAAAAAAATTCAATATCAAAACTCTAGGTATGTAGAAATAAAATGCAACATCCATTTTGAGGTGTTGAATGTTGAGTAAGAGAAAATCTGGGATTTTCCCCACCTTAGACTTTGAGTTACCGCTGATTCATATTGATTTTTGGCTTATTTGTCCCGAGAAGTATTAAACAATATTATGTTTGACTTCGTGTTGTAACCAAATACTTTCAGTAAAATTGTATTCTTACTTGTCTTATATTGGCTTAAAATATTTAAAACCTATATCAAAGCTCAACTGAGGATTATTGCCTCCAATTATTAAGATGCAATCAATTGTTGCCAGGGAAGATACCTAGAAAATACTTAAGCACCCACATTAATTTAATAGAGGCTGGGATCAAACTTATCAACCTCTACTTTGAAAAGTGTAGTAATGATCCGTATTTGTGCAGATGCAATGAAGAAAATCCTAAAAACTATCAGGCACCAACAATGACAAATGCGTATATAGAAAAAGAAAATTCATTAACATCTACCATTGCTTAAAGGCTATTGAAATCACACCTGCGATTTTCTATTCTCGATTGCGTAGCTTGATTTTAATACCAGCCACTTACTATACTATATGTATGATAATTATAAATACATTTTGTGTGTGAAGGTAATCTGAATTTGCATACTTGATTCTAAGTACATTTAGCACTATAATATGTGACTCAAATCACACAAATGTGTATAGCTTTGTCACATACATTTCTCTCAAAATTTCAATTAAACTTTATCATCTTAAGGTCTTTCAAGAGCTCTTTTGATAAATCTTTCTTTAATAATGTACGCTCTTCTCTTTCAATTATCTAAATATATATGCATATGCAACTAATTATGGAACATAATATCTTAGAGAAAATTGTTTTTTTCTTTATCCGTATTATCAATTTTAATTTTATGTTTTTCTACAAAAATGTCCACAACAATAATTCTTAACAAAAGATAACCCCAGAATACATTTAATGAATTCTTTTGCTCAGAAGATCCTGTATTACACAAAAGAAAAAAAAATTCGTATTTTAATATTAAAAGTTGATTGAAAGTTCAAAAACCTTAATCAAAACTTCGAACAATGAACAATAAAAACAAATTCTGAATACCTATATTTGAACGAGAACCATACAAAAGTTTTCTTGTAATATTGTTTCTTTTCATTGCACAATCCCTTATTATGAGTATTAAATCTTTTGTGCTGATATTCTTTCTTAGTAATTACTCATGGAAAACAAATCCTCCCTCTAAATAAATTAAATTCAATGGATATCATATTTTGGATGTTATCCTGAAATGGAGAACGTTTGGAATTGTTTTAAATTAAATTAAATAATACTGAAGTTTGTATAATTTAATATATTTTATAAGCAGTTTTAATAAAACAATGCATAAATCTTATAAAAATAAATTACTTTAATACTTTTGCTTATAAATCTTGTTTTATTAATAAAACGTTTTAAATCTTATTTCAATTTTATATCATTGAATGAAGCTGATGATTGAATTACTTTTCTGAAAAAAAATTATTTACCATATTAAACATTTTTACTAGGGATTATCATGTAAAACTGGATTGTGATTTTTCATTATAAAATGCCATCAAAATATAACTCCAAAAAAATGGTGTCACGCAAAACTCACTTGATCTATAATAATTATAAATCACTTGATCTAATAATAATCATCTTTTGCATCTGAAATGATAATTTCAGTTTTGTTGAATCCTATTAATCATAACATTGCGTATGGATAAGAAACAGAGCTTAATTCTTTCAGCTGAGAGAAAAACAAGCACACAAAATCCGGTAAAGTAATACCTTACATAGTAACTACTAATCCAGAGTAGTTTATTTTTTACTACAGAAAATTAACATTAGTTACAAACGTAAAACTGAATTTCTCCCACTAAATAAATTAAAATTCTATCAATTCCTTTTTTTTTTTTTAATTAAATTAAAAATTATCGGGTATTATCCGAAAACAATTGTTTTATAATATTACTTATATATATATATATATATATAATCTATTCAATTTTAAATTCCCTGCGTAGGAGAATAGTGCATTAGAAGAGGATTTAATTCTTCATTATGTTTGCGAATATTTCGTTGTAAGAATTTATTGAGAAATTTATAGCAAAAATATATTCAGTTAAAATTTGCATTTGTGCTTAAAAAAAAATTTTTTTTTTTGACGTGAGCCAGAGAGTACGCGAGTAGACTTTTTATTTTACATTATCGCAGTATGCTAGTAATAAGCTTTTTCATAGTTGTATATATTTGATATTAATAAACACTATGTTGAGCTGCATTTGTTATATTTCAATTTATGAAAGTAAGATTTATTTCATCAAGTAAATAACTAAATTTTCGAAGCAAAATTTTCAAAGTGAAATGTCTATTGTCTATGAATTACAGAAGCTGATTAATTTGAATATCTCTAGGGGGTTCTTTTTTTTTAGTCTAATATTTGTGAAAAACAATTTCATCACATAATACGAATACAACGTTTCTTTACAATAAATGTCAATAATAAAATGAAACTGTATAGTATTAAAAAGCTAAAGGGGGCACTCACTTCATAGTGACAAACGTGGGGATTTTTCAATGCAAGTCGGCTCTATTTATGACCCACAAAAGAGGAAGCCAAAAAAACTTTCAAACACACGCTCCTCTTCAAAAGATATATACAGAAAGAAATGCAACCCCCTTTCTGGTTGTTCAACATTGGTTGCGTGGAATCAGACCTTTGACCTTTCCCCGAAGGACAGCATAATCATAACCCTTGAACATGGGGTGTTTTAAACTAGAGATAAAACGAAATTTATGTACATTATGTACTTAAAAGTAGAACTAATTTTTTATTTGTAATCATTTGAAGTATATAGGTGATGCTGAAATTGATATTAAGGTGTTATTTGCACATATAAAATAAGAAGACCTTGCTAAAGTTTTCATTATGTTAGTGTTACAAAAAGATTCGAAATATTGCCTATATAATTTCGTTTGATCAAACAGCAACTGGCACTTTCTGTTAACGTTTACTAATTGACAGTCAATGATGCTCTTAGAGGATTTCAATTAAATTATGAAGTATAATGATATTCGAGAATATATAAATTGCAAATCTAAACATTTTCTATAGAAATGTCATTTTGAATTTTACACAAGATAAACGTCTAACATAATGGGTTCTAAGGCTATTGTGTCACATAAGTAATAAAGTCGATCTTAAAGTTCATGGGCACCTAACATCAAATGTTCTGTAAAATCAGGGAGAAATTTGTTCCGCTAATAAATTCCTGAGATTATTCTTCAGCAGGACAATGATCACATGTGTGTCACTAAAGTTTCATAATTTTCCAAAGCATTATCTGGGTTTTTGCAATGCTTCTTCTATGTGATGTTCTATATTGCTTACTTTTGGAATGACACTTCAAATCTTCATAAATGTCATCCTTTCTATAAAAATTTTCAAGTGAAAAGTTCATTTAAAAAGAAAAATGTTCTAAATAATTTTTGAATCAAATAGAAATAATCTAGAACACCTTTCTCTATTTTCTAATTTAAAACTTAAATGAGTCTATTCTTTAACATGCATAGAGCATAACCTACAAAAATAATGAAGTAATCTTTGTAATGAAATTGTTTTAATTTATATTAATGTCGTATAAAAATAATTAATTATATTTCCTGCATATTTTAAATTTTTGTAAATTGTAAAATTTATTAAAAATGGAACAACATATTCCCACTGTTGAACAAATATATCTTCTTAATATTTTGTAATTCCTTGTTTCTTTTTCAAACAAAACACATCACCAAGCGAAATACGAAAATATTTCATTCAAATTACACTTTTAATTCCGTTTTTCTTTTAAGCGTCAAAGTTTGCTCTGTTTAATTGTAACTTTCGAAAGTAATTACAAGTTAAAAGAATGTTTTGTAATTCATTTTATCTTTATCTTTCTTGCCAAGGGAATTAATTCATCATTCAGCAAATCATTTATAGCTTACACACTGTCAAGAATGTAAATGAATACAATGAAGCCCTAATTTAAACTTGACAAGTTAAACTAAATAAAATTAAATGTGGTCTTGAAAATTAAGCGTAAATCTCCGTCGAATGAAATTTAAAATGACAGTTGACAGTTTAAAGCGGAGAATTGCCCAAATTATAAATTCCCTCTACACTCACTCTCTCCAGCTAATTTACAAAATTTCATAAATTCTCTCTTAATAAAATTTATTTCTTTTCACGAAAATAAAAACTGTTTTCCTGTTCTTCGATTGAAGAAGAAACATAATCGAAAGAATGCATTGAAAATGAGATCCGGGTAAAAGGAAAATGAATCAAAATGGTTGAATGTCATGCACAAACAAGACCTAGTTTAGTCCCATTAAAAATACGCTCAAATGCAAATCACTCAAACGTTTACTTTTCGTGAGGCGGCGGAGAGTTTAATTGAATGTATTTGATATGGGACTAATCAGTGCTATTTGTTACTCGTTCCCAGTATTAAGGGAATGCAGTTACAGTGAACAGAAATGTCGTGTTTCTAACTGTAAATGAGTAGCTACGCCGGTACAGATTAATTAAGGTCGATGCTTTCAAATCGAGACGCTTAAATGCTGTCAACTAGACAGGTTACGCGGAACAGATATTTCATATCACTTTAAAAGGGTAAAAGGCTGTATAAGATAGTATTAAGTTTTATTTTAAATTAAGTAAGCAATATATAATATCCTGGCTTTTGGGGTCTACTATTTTTTTCTAAATGTTGAAATGTAAAAAAAAAATTTTTAATTAAGAATTGCTTTTAAAAGAGATATTTATATTTCTATATATATATATATATATATATATATATATATATATATATATATATGGTTTCATAATTAAATAATAACATGAAAAATGAAAAGTATATGCAAGGTGACCTTGTTATTTTATTATTATTCAACATTGTAAATATTTACATTTCATAGAACGCTTCACCGTTTCCTTTTCAATTTTTTGAGATAATTTAAAATTGAATCTTCCTTTAAATTTATTGCACCAAAAAAATATCACTTGAAATTACTGAATTTTGAAAGATATTAAAGAGCCTTGAATTTAATTAAGATTTTTATCTAAAAGCAGATGACACAATTAAATTAAATTTTTTCATATATATGTATCTTAGTAATATCAATAAAAAAGTGATTAATTTTAATATCAAAAGAATCATTTAGTACTGAAAAGTATATGAATAAGATAACAGTTCCTCTAACTCAAGTGCTGGATACAATACATGCAATAATGGTGACTTACACTGCCTAGTGAAGTCCTACATAACTTTTGACCGCAAGTTATGGAAATGGGGATTTATATCAGCCTAACACACATGCAGAATGTCCAATTTAGTCTCTTAGATAGTCCCTTAAATACTCGAACAGAGATAAATCTGGGCGAGAGCCAGCCATGAAGGGGCTTCCACTTGTCGTTAGCAATACTGTGACATCTTTACTAGGGATCGTGGAGCATTGCTTTGTTGGAAAATGGCTCTTAAGAGTTGTTCCATAAGAGGGAACGCAAGTGATGACAGAATGTTCGAGTTGTTTCCCTGTTAGTTTCAAGTGAATCACTGCAATGGGTGATCGAGAATCAAGAGAAACGACGGTCCAATTCATTACTGAAGTAGATGGGACAGTGTATCATTTCACATGAAAAGGGAGGAAGGATGTCTTGATTACAGAGTTCCCAAACTCTAATATGACCATTGTTAAAATCTAAGGGCTTTCAATATGCTCTATGCATTATTAGTATGGAGAATATTACACTATTCATTTGTGCTAGTGGTGACATCAAGTTTTAACGTCATTTTTTCAGCCACTAATTATTCATGAGACATGATCACATATTGTTACCAAAATATATATAAGTTTTGATTTTATTTCAATAATTGCTTCTAAGGGAGAAAATCTTCATCAAAGAGTTTATAGTAAAAATTAAGGGATAAATGTATTACTTTTTACGATTCCACATTTAATGTGACCCACAAACTTTGTAAAATCTTTTACTAATGAATTTTTAACGCCATTTTTTCAGCCACTAATTATGAGACATGAAATTATGATCATATATTGTTACTAAAATGTATATACATATATAAGAGAGTTTTGATTTTATTTCAATAATTGCTTCTAAAGGAGAAAATCTTTATCAAAGAGTTTATAGTAAAAATTAATGGATAAATTTATTACTTTTTACGTTTCCACATCTTATGTGACCCACAAGCTTGGCAAAAAGTTTTACTAATGATTTTTTATCACGCTTTTCAGGAATCAATATTTCCATGACTAATATTTCATAAGTAAACAAAACCAGTTCAGCTGACAAAATCCCTACTACATGTGTTCTATTGTTTTAAAAAATGAAACAAATAAAGAATCAATACCATTTTACCTATCTGTATATAGTTAATACATAGTTATAAATCTTATTTCATGCATTACACAGGAAACTTTAATTTATTATTGCTTTTTTGGAAACACATTATCTAATAAATTCGAATTTCACACCAAATGTTATCAAAAATGAAGTTTCGTTTAATGCATTGCAATTATTACTGTTATATTACGAAGGATTATAAAATGATAGATACATTCTTCAATGTATCTTCCATGAAAATAAAGGAAAAAAATTCTCGTCAACACTCTAACTAATAAGTATTTTAATACTTGATACATTTTTATCAACGAGCAAATTCAATTAAAAAAATTTTCGTTACTTCAATTAAATATTAAAAAAGCATGATATCGAATATGAGAATATATTCTAAAAATTAAGTGTATTCAAACAACTAAAAAAGAATAGAAAAAATTGTTTGTGAACATCAAAAACAAGATGAAGTTATCACTATCAAATGAATTCAGGCGGTCATGAAATTAAATTTCATTTGTGCAACTATTAGGTATTTTTCAGAAGCGAACATATTGTAACTCTTAGAAGCGATATGAATTATACAGGCTTTTCCTTTGTATACTTAGTTTTTTATTGCCCAAATTCCTTTTACCGTCCTTATATTGACTGTCCAAAGTATTTTAAAGTGGGGAAAAATTTCAATATTGGTAAGCAGATATCTGAATAAAAATTGACAGAAAAGTGATCTTTATTGGAATCAGTGTATGCAAAGATAGGTGTTAGAGCATGAAAATATTCAGAACTGTTTCATGGGAATTTTTATCAGTAGGTATGTTTCATTTGAAAATAGCAATATCTCCTTGTTGAAGAATTTTACAAACAGATTACATTTTTTATGTCTACTTCACCATTTGTTCTATATTTTTCCCAAGATTCGAGATACTGTGTCTTATGAAATTCAGATGAAAAGGCGAAGTATAAGTGCGGAAGGCATTTATTTGAAGAGAATATATTACATTCTTTTATGTACATATGTAGTCCGTCATGGGCAATCTAAGTTCTACTAAATCGACTGAAATACAAAAATCCTAATAAAAATGCAAGATTATCTGTAATTTCAATAAAGCAGTAAATTTTATATCACCAGAAATTAGATTATTTATATGAAGAAAAATCAATTATTTTAATAGGATTTTTTGTATTTCTCAGACTTGTGTTAATTAAGTTTTTGACTGTCTAGGATTTCTTTTTAAATTAAATGAAGAAAATTCTTTAAAAATTTTTGAACAAATAATTATTAGAAAATATTAACCTTAATATAAATGTAAAATTTGGCAGTTTATAGTATTTATAAACATAAATAAAGAATTAAGCCGTGGTAAGTTACAGTTATTGATATAATAAAAATATAAAAGCAACGAAAAGTTAACAATCGAATAATAAAACCTATTATATAGCACTTGGGAGAAACATTCCGTTTTAGAGAAGCACTCTACTAAATTCCTGCTGTAGAAAAAGGAATATGGGTACTTAAGAACCCCCTAGGGGGATCAAATCACGTGTTATTTCTCCCGCCAACATTGTTTCGCAGAGTACAAATATCCATATTTGGATTGCGTGACTTGGCTAGATATACCGCTCTTAAATATTCATCACCTCAATAATAAATTAGACCCAGAAAACTTCCCCTTTTCTTTTTCTCCCTGATTTACTTGTATTTAGTGAAAGGTAGAGTTATTGTCAGTTTCATACCGGAACTCTTAGGGTTGGGTTTTATGAGAATGTAGGCTGACCATACTTTGGTTTTTGATTGCCAGTACTGTTTTCCCATTATGCTGGCTTTGACTCTTTTATTAATAATGTTGACTTTTTTGTTAATGCTTTTGATGATCACAAACAATGATATTTTTATAATTAAAAAGGTTTAAAAAAATTATCCCGCAAAGACATAATAGCTAATAACAGATTAAGTTACTGTTAATAGAGAATGTAAAACTGATGATCTTTTATTGATGTGATGAAATTTTTAGTTCTAATAAACAGCAAAAATAACATTTTCATTATTATAATTTAAATATTCATTGTAAAGCTTTAATTAATTTATTTAACTAATATTTAATTCGATTAAAGAATTTAAAATTTAAAAAAATGCACATATATTCTTATGGATTGATAATTTAAAATAAATCTACTATTCTCATATAATAATTATCTTTAACAATTATCATAAAACAACACCAAGAGTGGTGAATTCCCATAAACATCAATACTCCAGTTACATTTATTTATATTTTCATTTGTTTTATTTATGTTTATTAGAAAGGATTAACTTGAAATAAAGTTGTATAAAATGCCATCAGCAGTTGAAAGGAAGAAATATGGGTTGTTTGGAAATTCACTTCGTTTTTCCACCTGAAGCAGTTTCTTGCTAGTGAAACCAATTACTTTATGAGTATGAAATCATGCTGCGACCAGAAAAATGATAAAAAGTATTGGAGTAGAATTGACAGTATACAATTCAATAAAGTATTTATTCGCTATACGTTTTTCATTTTCATATAAAATGAAATAACTTTCCGAACTACCCAATATCTTTATTTAAAAGAAATAAATCATGGGGTGAGTGAATAAAAATAGGCTTTTTAAAATTTAAGCTAGAAACAAATATTTTTTTAACAGTTTCAAATAATATTTTTACTAAACATTTGAAATCTTTAAAATGTCCTGAATTAAAACCTTTATTTTTGAAAATATTTTTAACTTTTTTCTGGTTTTTGTACGATTTTTACCGATTGGAGAATTAGACTTAAATAATATATTTCTAGTACTTGATAGTGTATTTTGATTTTTTGAAGCCTTATGTAACAACTAAAAACTAATTTATTTTCAGATAATTACAAATAACATTATTTAAATATAAAACAGAAAAACTTGGTGAAAGAACAATATCCGACGAGGAGAATTATTCATATAAGGAAGCTTTATTAATTTGCGGCTAAAAAAGTGGAACAACACTAAAACTATAATTTTTCAAGATTTTCTTAAGATTCCAATGCATAATTAATCTTGTTGTAGAAAATTTATTTATTTCTAATAGTTAAATATAAAATTAAAAATAGTATACTTTTGAAAAAATTATTAAAATATATTCATGTTTGAATAATTTATATAAAATTTCTAGTAAGGTAAAATTGATGTTTGTTGTAGTAGAGAGCCATATATATCCCCTAAACCTGCAGGTTCTCTGCACCTAAAACGTCTGTACTTACTCAAGAACATTAAGCTGAAATTAGCCAAGGCAAATAGGAATTATCAATATGAAAATCACTGTCCAGATCGGAAATGTATACCACAAAATGTCCTTTCTAAATTAATTAATGTCTTATCAGCCGAATTGATATAACTTTTTATTGACAAATAAAGTGCAAAAAAAAGAAAAAATTATATTTAAAAAGAAAAAATTATATTAAATATAAATTTCACTTAGGAAAATTTCCAATTTTATTTCTGCTTATATATATATATATATATATATATATATATATAATCAAAGACGAAACTGTACGTAGGACTGGTGTGACATTTTGTTTTCAGATGAATTGTAGTATTGCTAAAGAGACCATTAAATCCCTATCCCTAAGCATCATTAGGAATGTACATTTCCAGGGTGCATTCAACACCATTTACGCACATGTTTGTTACCTTTATTTGCACTGACGGTAATTTGAACGGTGGCCATTATAATTTTGTTCTGTTAAGATCTGCTCCTCCTCCGTTTAGGCAAGCTCTGCGAAATGCTACGCTTTTGCATGATCGTGGATGGCCACATGTTTTTGGTATTGTTTAACCTTTCTTGTTGCACAAAATGTTCGATTGTTGCCCTGACCAAGACTTTTTCCAATTCTCTCTTAATAGAAAATGCCTGTTAAATGATTTTCGTGTGACTGGCTCGTCACCGCACGCCGTTTGCTTAGATCGATATAGTGTGGCGTTTTCTCGGATCTTCGTTGGCAGCTATATATATACACATGTATTCCAATCGCTATGTGGCTCATTGCATAGGCGTATAACTACTGTTATTGCTGCCTGAGATAATATTACTTGGTTATATTTTCTAACGATCTGTTTCCAATTTTCTTGAAATTTTAATCACTTGATGTTTTCTGAGTAGTATATAATTGTCCAAGATACATCTTTTTATTATTTGCATTTTTTCTTGGTTTAGCAATTTTAAAAAGTGTTTAAATGGTTAAAAATTTATACATTAAAATTTTCATTTTCCTACAATCATAATAATTTGCAAATATAAGTAAATCTTGTTTTTCAGTTTAAAAAATTTTCACATTATTTAATTTTAATTTCGAAACTGTTACTTTAAAATTTTATTTAAATTTAATCACTAATAAAGAGTTCTAATGTTCAAGATTTAACTTAAAGTATTTTACATCTATTAATTTACGTACTCTTTATTATTACGCATTGAGAACAGAATATTTGTTGATGAATTTGCAAGAAAAATAATGAATTTTAAAATTAGAGTTTATTTAGATAATAATAATAGACATGGCTGAAATTTTTAAATTACGTTATCTTTGCTAAATTCTCTCTTTTTAGTTTTCCTAACATTGAAAAATATAAAATTATCACTTTAAAATATCTTCGAATAAAATTACAGTAAGAAATCCTGCAAAAGAATAAATTATACTGACCTCAATGAATGTCTGTATTTTTATATTCTTTAAAATTTCATATAATTCCTGAAAAAATTCGAATTATTATTTATTGTTAAAAATAAACAACACGTAAATTAATTGTACAGCATATTTTGATGCAACAATTTTTAATTCAATTGTGATTTTTCTCGATACACTTTTGGCTGTATTGATTTCATAAATAATTTTAACAACAGCATATATTTTAGAGAAAAAAAGGTCAGACTTTTTATTTGATTTTAACAAGTCAACTTTCTCTTTAATAAAAAAATAAGCATATTACTCTAGTTTAAAATCTGCATCAATATAATAAACTGAAAATACATTTATTCGAAATTTTAAAAAAACAGTTTTCTACTACTTTTAAAAATAAATCGAACATTTTAATAAGCAAGCACTATGATAGATAAATTTAATTTAATTTTTAAATACTTTTACAAAAGGTTACCTTAAAAATTAATTTATTTCTAAATAAATATCACTATTGTTTAGAAATAAATTAATATTTTTATTATATATTTTTTAATCGAAATATATACGTTAGATATTTTGATTAAAAAAGATAATACGTAAAATTTTCATATATATATATATATATATATATACGCACATACATACATACATGTATGTCTGTATATCTATGTATATAAATATATTTCCAAAAAAATGTTATATAAAGATATTTATATTGAATATAGAATTAAAAATTCATACTTTGAAAATATTAAAAGTTTTATCAAAAAATTTTAATTCAATAAATTTAAAAATAATCTCAGCAAAATTGTTGAAAAATCTTCAAATTGTGAAAAAGTTTTAAATATGACTGATACCAATAAAAGTGGGTAAAAAAATTATCACAATCTTTTAACCGCAAAAGCACAAAATCTGGAAATTTTTTTTTTGTCAATATTTATTAGCTTTTGCGTTTTGCATTATGAGAGAGATATTTTTCACTTATTGTCAAAAATGATTACGATTTTCCCCATAAATTTAATTGCTTATCTTTTTTCCCTCTTAGCGGCAGTTTTCTAATGACCGTTATGTTTTTACGATGCGTCAGAATTAATTTCTAGCAGAAGGAATTATTTTTTCCGAATTTTTAGTGGATAAAAATGACATTTACTTTTTACTATTATTTTTTAAAAGTAATGAAACGCAGATGGAAGCCTCGTTTTCAAATTACTTTGTATTGCTGTCTGTGAGTTTATTTCTAATTACCAACTTTTATTTTTCCGACTATATATTAATTTTAAACAGTATGAATTTATGAAGTAAGTAGATTTTCTACAAAAATAGCCTCATTTTCTTTCATTATTAATACATAAATAGCTTTATATGAGTATTAATAGCAAAATGAATATCAGCATTACTTTTTGAATTATGTAGGTATAATACCATTAAACACAAAAATTAATCTTTTATTGATGTTTTGTTTTTTGAATATTTATTTTTGAAATAAAAAGAGTTTAAGATAACTAACATGAAAAATTTGCTTTTAAATACATTTGTGTAACACAAATTTTTCATTATAATATCACACTAGCGTATAACTGAAAATGTATATTCGTGTTATTTTGAAAAGTAAAATATAAGATTACCTCATTTACATTACTGACATTTTGTAAATTATTTGTATGACAGCAGTAACTAACACAAGTACAATGTTTAATACTATCCTAGTCTTATCTTTGACTACTAACAACTTTATCATTTCTTTCAAATTAAATTTTTGGTGCAAGAAGCATTTATATTAAAATATATACTTACACAACTGATACTGATG
>JAPDSC010149498.1:325055-335169 GCA_026290005.1 Latrodectus geometricus
TATATATATATATAATAAGCATCATTTACTTACATATATTGTAAATTATCGATGAATCTTGCATATTTTAAGAATGCTGATTTTTTAGTGCTATTCTATTTGAGATAAATCTAGAAAATATTCTATAAATTTTTGGCAGATAAATCATTATTTTGAACATAAGACGGTTTATAATTATTGCAATGTAAATACATTTGCATGTGTTTGTGGTATAAAATCTTAGTTAATATATATTTGAATGATTGAATTAGTTAACAAATATTTAGATGAAATGAACGAAAAGGATTTTCAACCACTTCCTGTTTCTCTGAAATTTAAATGGTTGACCGGTCGTGGTAGGCGCTAAAAGTGTTTGCTCTCGTTATTGGAAGGCAGTGTGTTCAAATCTCAACTCAATCGTAGATCCATCGTATTCACCAAAGTCTACTGGGGAACGTAAAATATACAGTGGTTGCAATGTCCTCCAAGTGAAATGATACCTTTGAGAGTGGTCGGATTTAATCTAAGGTTGGTTACTGCTTCTCAATTACGAAAACTCGCCTACTTCCTCAGCTAAATGCTTTGAATGCTTGAGGCAAAATGATAAAACTTTAACCCCGTTGGTGCCTTTCGATCTTTAATCTCATAAAACTGCATCTCCTCCCTGTCATCATGACCTATACGGTTTCATGGATTTGGAATTTGGTCGGTGTCTCTGTCAATAAAGTGTAATGCGATAACACTAAAAAATTAAATATGGAACACCATTTCAAACATCGTCTTTAAGCATTGACTCTAATTATCTTAACACAATATTTTTGAGATGTCTAAGAGATGTCAAGTACTTCCTGTAAGCTGTTAGCAAGGCAGTTTTGTCAGAGACCAATATATATATATGTATGTATAACTTGTGTGATATTCATTGCATGTATTGAAATTATATTCGATGCTTTATTCACTATTCTTGATTAATTTTTTGAAATTTTTTTCAAAATATTAAAATATATTAGTAATGTCTGTAGAAGAATTTATATGAAATCTATTAATAGGTTAAACATTTTTACAAAATTTATCTTTTTTAAAATGTTATAAGAATCAAAGAAAAACTTTCTATATAGATCATACATACTGTAGATAAAGACAATAAAGATATTATACTATCTTAAATAAAACAGGTAGGTTCAGTTCAAACTTAATTATAAAATTATGTTGCTGAAATGGAATATATATGTCAGCATTTTGAAAAATTTAATGTCCTAAAGTGTGATGTGAATTTTAAAGAGGAGAGTGACAGCTCAGGAGTCAACCTCGTCACTCTATCATTTTTTGGAATTATGAAGCCACCTTAAGCTGCTTATTAAGTTGTATCGCAAACCATCAACAGTGATACACTGAATAACATTAATATTCTACACAAACACGTATATACGCAATGACTTGCATTTAGATGCTTCCCATAGATTAATAGATTTGCATTGAACTTTTACTTATAAAACTGTGATAACATGCAAAACATCAAGAGCAGGTTGCACATAAATTTTCTATGGTGAAATACAGAATTTTTTGAAAATATTATATAATTATTTAAAGAGTTTGACACAACTGTTTATTAATATACAATTAACTTATAGGGATTTTGTCTGTTCAGACATGATTAATCATCTGTTTCTGAAATCAATGTGTGCTGTTTTTTTATTTGACTTAATTTTTTTCCTTAATTAAAATTTTAAAAATAACATTGTTATGAGGATATTTATTATAAATCATAAAACAAAAGAAACTAGAATTTATTCTTATTTTTCATATAACATGCAACATGATCTGAGTATTTTCTCAAGAACTATTTTGCAGTTTTTTAGATTTCCTGTTTATTCCATCCCTGACCTACTTTTTTGATGATTTAAACAAATATTTGACAGTTTTAAGCATAAACTTTTGAGGAAAACCCGATATTCACTAACTTTTCAGATAAAATAGTTATAAATTGATTCATTGACAATAACAAAAAAATTGTCCATTCTTAATGAAGCCAGATACAAAGTGTGGTTTCCTATTGAACTTATTATAAAAAGAGGACACAACCTGTTTACTAGGCCACCTTACATCATAAATAAGAAGTATTTTTCCTTAAATTGACTTGTTTTTCTTTATGAAATCTATTATATTCCTCTATTCTAAACCATTATTTACCCAGTATTAAATGCTAATTTTATTTCAAATACATAATTGTAAAATGAAATTATCTAATTCATAACATGAAAAAATACTTGAATTTCATTTCTAATTAAATAGTATTAAAGTTATAATCACATTATTTCACATAGTTGAGAAAATTTGTTGAGACTTTATTTTTGAACTTGTTTTGTGAGCAACTAAAAAGGAAAAGCACAGCGTAATTGGTATTAAATTTTTTTTGTGATATCACCGGAGGAAAATTCAGAAGAACATTCATCCGGAAAGTATCTTGAATATCATCATTTTTTAAAGATTTCTTAGCACAGAACTTAAAAGAGGTCACTTTTCATTAAGTGTAGATATTCAACAGCCATTTTTTTTCCCGTTTATATGCAATTGTATCGAACCTGTACTCTTTCGCTTTAAGAAAAGCATTTTTGATACTCAATTATTTTTCATTTATGCTTTTAAGTAGACTGTTATTTTAAGCTATAATGACTATCTTTAACCTGGAAAGAGCATTAATCTAACTCAGTAATTAATTTTTAACATGGAGCTATTTCGGTGCGTTTTGAGTATATGGTATACAATTATATTTTAGGCCTCTTAAACTTTCAAAAAACTTTAAAAAATACTACTTCCTAAGCTTGTCTTTTACCATCTGGGTCCTTAATTACACAGCCAGTCCTTTTAATTGCCTCACCGAGACAGTGACATGCTACGCACCTGAAATTGTTAACACGACAAAAAAGATATGTTGTGAAATGCAAAGGATTAGCTTATCAGCATTCATGAGAATCAGAAGACGATAGAAACAATCAATGTGTTCAAATAAATAAATTGTGCAACTGGTTTCTCATACTTTAATTCCATTTGAAAATTTGAGAAAAATTGTTGGGGCTCAATGTGTAAGAAAGAGAAATGTTTACCGGAACATTTCTGACATTGATGGAACTTTAATTGTAATATACTGAAATTTCAATTTATTGTGAATATGCGTAACTTTAAATATATCACCCTCGTAAGCTTTATGGATCATACAGTCAAATCAAGAAAAATGGTTTTTCGTAAAACAGCATGTGTCTACATAAGCAATTTAATGATTTTACAGCAGTTAAGGCTGTCAACTCGGCTACCATGTCCTTGGTTATCATTATTTCACAAACAGGAGCGCCATCAATGGTATAATCAACAACGATCTAAGGATAACGAGACATCATGTTTTCAGATGAATCAGAATTTTTTGGTCAATACAGCATCATGGTGAACGCACATTGCAGCGTGCATTCGATACCGTCATACTAGCCTATCAGTGGAAATAATGGTAAAGAGCAATTGAATACAAGTCTCAATAACCTATTATTCACACTGATAGCCATTTGACGAGTGGTCGTTACATTTCTATTGTGTTAAAGCCTGTGGCTGTCCTCTTTATTCGAGCCACAGTCATGCATTATTCTCTACATTTCAGATAATAATGCAGCACAACCGCATGTACTGGTATTGTAATGACCTTCCATGATACAGTATTGTAATTAACAGCATGCAGCCAATTTAATTGCAAGTTGCATAAATGAAAACAATATGTAATCATTTGGTAGCATCATCTGTTCTCAAAGTCAGAGTAATTATTGTGAGATATTGAGAAGTTGAGCTTTAAACTTGTACATTCTTTTGTGATGCTTAAAATTCTCAGTATTTCATTACACTTGTTTGAAATTTTATGAAATTTTATTTTATCCAAATTGTCAGCGTGCGCACGACGAAGAGAATAAGTGATTAAAACCAAGCTAAAATAGCTCATAATATCGATTTTAAATTCAACGACTAAATATATGTCCTTTTAAACATATTTTGTATGTTCAAATGTTAGATTATAAAACTCTAAACAGTTATAACAACAACAAAATTTTTATAATTTTCTTAAAAAATATAAAATGTTATTCATTTTAAATTAAATTTATTGATTAAGTTAATAATTTATTTAATAATTAAAAATCATATTTTGTTGAATTTTGTAAATTGCTTTTACAACTATTGTTCTTGATAAATTACAAAAGTTGACTTACAAATATATAGAAATAAAAACAATTGTTTTGGTAAGAAAAATCTATGGTAAATTGTTAAGCGCATTTTCAGGCCTTTTTTACCATTTTATTTAAAAATAATTTTTTTATGTACTTCGTAATCTTTTATTGCAATATTACTTTGTTTTTATAAATATTTTTATCTCTGTGAACTAGGAATGATTATGAAAGTATGAATGCGTGTTGCATGCGTTATGAGTGCTAGCGTTTATTTAAATATTCTATATCTAAAAGCAAACCATTTTGATTATTGTGTGTATATATAAACATTTCACATAAAAAAATAAACTTTTTATACTATGAACCTGAATACTTAAAAGCTTAAGTATTTTGGGTCCTTAATAAAATATAACTAATTAAGTTTTGTCACTTGATATACAGCCAAATAATTTTTTTCGTTTAAAGTTCTTTAGAGTTTATTTTTAGGTACTGATACATCTATATCTATCTATCTATCTATATATATATATATATATATATATATATATATATATATATATATATTTATATATATATATATATATATATATATATATATGCGTATCATAAACTCATTTTATTTTCTTAATATGGTTTTAGCAAACTAATAAATTTATCCTGTGTTATCGTAAATGAACTGATGCTGATAAATTAAAGATATTTCGTTATATTCATATTTTCCATTGCTTTCGTACGAAATCAGGAAATTCCGGACCACGTTATTATTCCCATTTTATCAACCGATGGATCATTGCCAATCACACGGAGGAAAACAAAATACGCCACTCACATTCTATGAAGTATCTATTAACCCAATAATCTCACCAGGTTGAGCTTACTGACATTGATGAATCCTTTCCAGGTCAATGCAAGTCCCCGACCCTCTTTTCCAGCAATAATAAACATATCTACAATGATTTACGGTAATAGCTTGTCCTGTAGACGGACGGATCTATCCCGTAAAAGTTATTTTTAACCTTGATTAAAAATTCCTTCCTAACAATAACACATACTTGTTACAGAAGAAATTAGCTCGTATCTTGCAGAAATTCCCCGATAAATATGTTTTTCTCTGAGATATTGAGAATTTCTTTCTTTATAGAAGGGAAAATATATGATTTAAGTAACCCTGTGACATATATCACTTTACTTATCCCTTTCTATGTCTCGTTCTTTGCTATTTTTATCGATTAGGTAACTATTTGGAGTATGAGGATTACTCCAGGGCATTCATCCGACTTATGAAGCTATTTCTTAGTAGAGGGCATTTTTACTTTCATTATTTTTTATAGATATTTTTATTATTTCTTTGTTAGCTTTACTTGGCACGACACTAAATCTGACATGTGAAGAAAAACGTGCATATCCCTCACCCCCATTTTCATCATATATTTTCGGCAAGCTCCTAGTGTGAAGGAATGCAGCCGGCGAAAGCACTGACGAGGAGAAGGATGCATTTCTTATGTGCATGTCAGTAATGAGAATTCCTCTGCTATTTGTACTGTCCCTGCTACACCAGGAAGATCAATCTTGTAATAAAATATGTGGAGGGAATACATTTTTCTCCATAAAAGGAAATCTGCTTTCGATACCACTTCCATGAAAATGAAATGTTTTCCGCATGTCTTTAATAATGAGATTATAATTGGAAGGCAACAATGTGAGTTTTTATTAATAAACTGTTTTGTCATGGCAAAAAGACTGATGTTAAGTTTATAAATACTTTTATATATAGTTGTAATATACTTTATTAAATATTAGTAATCTTATGCCTTCTCATTATTACATAAATACATTTTTCACCCTGATTTAATTCTACTTTCTACTTGTATGTAAGAAACCTGTAAATCCTATTTTCTCAGGTTATTCCTACAAATAATATCTCTTTGGGAAAATAAGAGTTTTTAAGAACATTTAAGATGATTGGAGGAAATGAAATTATTGTTTATTCCAATGAGTCAAGCTTCTATGATTTGTACTGTTTGAATGTCTGTAAGATCCGATATTATAAACTTTTAAGGAAAATTTATTATGAATTTTCACTAAAAGTATTCTATATTACTAATATATATATATATATATATATATATATATATATATATATATATATATATATTAAAAACATTAATACTTGAACAATGTTTTCTTATGAATACACTGGCCTCCAAAAGTTAAGGAACAACTGTTTTTTTTTTTTTTCTTTTGCACCTAATTTGCAAATGAAGGAACGTATATCCCTCATATATACCTGTTCTTTTTTCCCAAAAAAAATGGTAGTTACCACTTTGAATAAATTTACATAAATTCTTTTTTATTATTTATATACACTATGAATTTTATTGTTATTGTCATTTTTTTATAGTGAGCTCAGAAAAACATGTTACCTCTTAACTTTTGGAGGCTAATGTACTTATGAAATGCTTAAATCTCACTTTTATATAAGGTGCGTAACTATCTGTATATATATATAAAATTATCAAAGTTTCACCTTCTGGAATTTTCCTACTAAAATGAGGGACTTGTTCTCTTTTTTTTTTTTTTTAAAGTATGATAAATATTTCTGATAAATAAATTACTACAAAAATAATGCTGAATTTACTTAATATAACATTTTATGCTGAAAGTGAATGCAGAAAATAAAATTTAAAATAATTGTTTTATTATCGTTTGTATTATCGTTTTATTATCGTTTGTATTAAAATTATTGTTTGTATTATCGTTGTAATGAAATGTTAAGTACCGTGAAAAACAGATTAGTTTAAGTTAAGTCCCTTTTATAAACTTAATATTTAAAACAACTTTGTAATATCTTCACTCTGTGTATTTAATTTGGTATTTACTTGTGTCGAATGTATACTGTACACTTTGTAACATCACTTTAATAATAGACATCCTTTAATAAAACACATCCTTTAATAATAGAACCTTTTCTCAAAAAAATTCTAAGAATGTGTTTAGATTCGGTTTTCATTCAGTGTTTTTCATCTTATTTAAATAAAAGCGTATGTAAATTGTTAAAAATACATTCTTACCAGTCTTTTCTTATTCTGGTGTCCCAGAGAAATTACTTATTCACTACTTTAAATCATTCTTTTTTGAACTTTTATTTATTATCCTTTTATGTTTCTAAGCTCTTATTGTTGGCTACTATTTCCAAATGATACAATAAAACCTCGAAGTATCCTTAATAATGCGTGAACAGTTGAGGGTTTTACAATGCTACTACAAAATGTGACAATGTAGTTTGATTTACTTGGATTTAGTTATATTGGTATCTTAAATAACAGATTATGTGTGTATTTTGATCTAAAAGGTAAACTTTGTGTCTTATTTGAATCTCTTTCATACTTTTTATCAGGAATCCCAATTTCAATGATTATTTATTAAGAGTTTTCACTTTCACTGTGAATTATTTTCGATTCCTTTCTTTATGTTAATTTAATCTTCTATTTAAAGTTAGTAGTTCAATGAATTTATCATGTTCAAGAGCTCGTATGTTTTTTCTCTTCTTTTGTGATTTACTTAAATTACTTTTATATTGCAACTTAGAATTTAATATATTGTACAATTTATTTGTAGATGCATTCTATTTATAGTGTGCTGCTAGTGAACTGAGCCGTGATTCGACTTTTATTTTGTGAATTTGATCTGTATCTTCAATAAGTGTGTTCTTATTGTAGTTAATAATGCTCAGCTGAATTAGCTTTTCTAAGCTAAAAGTGACCACCGCTGTGGTCACTCTTGACATGTTAATCTCGAAAAATCCCTTTCATAATGTACTATTTTTTTATTTTGGAAAGAAATATTCTAATTTTTCCCAAAGAAAAATAAAAATCATGATTTAAACTTAAAATATTTTCTGAAGATAATCCTCTCATTTTTTTTCAGTTTTCTAACTTATAAAAAGTAAATGTAGTGGTAATATATATATATATATATATATATATATATATATATAGCATTCTTTATAAATAACAGCGGTCGAATTAAGACTCTTCTGCAGAAAAGAAATAAAATAATCTATTTAATTAATCTAATTTTCTTTTAAAATTGCTGTGATTAAGTAATATTAGACTTAAATTTATGACTTATACGATGGTATTGAATCATAAATTTTTATTACCTTTTTCTGTAAAATCACTTTGGCTGTAATCCATATTGCGTTGAAGAACTAATTTAAGATTATTATAAAACTAATTAGATCCAACTATTGACATCAAATCTAGAAGTGGAGTAAAAACAATTTTTGGCAGACGAGTCCAATTTCTCTTATTTTCTTTATATTCTATGGGCCGTACGGAATGAGGTGTTTTTCTACTTCTATCCGACTCTATTTTGCTGCTCTGACAGTCCCTTGTCACCTTCATCTTTGAAATTAAATAGCTTGGCCCAAAAAATCCAAAGTTGTCCTCAGCACGATAAACTTGGTGTCCTCCCCCTCGAGGCCGTATAACTCCAACAACTAATTACGGAATTTCGAAAATATTTATTTGGATCTTTAAAGATTATCACCTTTCCTTATCTATATTCTACATTAGAAATTAAAGACATTTCCGAGAAATCATGTAAGAAAAATAATCAGAAATGATAAAATATGAGAAGTTAAATTATTTGGGATTTGTTATGAAATATGACTCCTTTCTATATTTTATTCCGCCTTAATGCGAGTGGTAATTCTATTATGAGAATTCCAAAACAATATAATTCCATTTTTGATTAGGTTTAAGTTTTGTAAATCCACTGGTATTGAATTTATGTTTGTGATGACAAAACTTTTTTCGTAATAAGAGAATTCTAGGAAATTATTTTTGTTTACTAGAAAATGCCTTTTGTTAGAAAATCAGTTTGCACTTGAATAGAATTTTTCGTAGAACAATAAGAAGCTTCAAATATTTGTGAACCCTTTCATTTTAAACCATATATTTGGAATATTCATTCTTAAAACTTTATTCCAAATAACTTCTAAAGAAAATTAATTATAGCATGTACTCTCTGCATAAAAGTTTTGCAATAACAAATAGTGGCTGAAATGATGACTTATTGCAGCTAATTTAATGAATAAATGTTTTATTTTATAAATTAATTATCTTGCAGTATTAAATATACTTTGTCTCTCTCAAACTTCCTTCTTATTAATTTAAAGTAGTGCTTAATTATCATACTATAACTTACTTTTACACTCTTGCCTTAGTTCATTATAATTGGTTAATTCTGAAGCCTAAAACTGCATCAAAATAAAATTAATATTATGAAATTAAATTTTAATACTAATTAACCTTATATGTATTAAAGTAAAATTTTGATGTATTAGTTGAGAAATGATCAATCTTAGTTTATCGTAATTTATTCATATACAAAGAAAAAATCACTATGAAAGCAGTATTAAATAAATTTTAGAAGAAAGTAGAATCAAATGTAAAAAAAAAATGATAGTTTAAGCATTATTGAATTAGAAACAAATTCTATTGTTTCATACTATATAACATTTCACGATCTGTTTCTTTTGAATTGCTTAGCATATTTGTAGGATCAACTTAATTTTTTTATCGCATTTTTAGACAGCATGCGTCGGATACTTCTCATTAAATGTTGTTCACTGCAATGAGTTAATTGACTCAAGAATTCGAAGTTATTTTGTGATGCAGTATTGTTTTGTTTGATTAATAAAAGCGAGAGAAATTCCTCAAATAATGATTCCTGATTAGGAAAGGAATTCATTTTATTTCGCATTTAGTTTTATTCTTCCAGTTTCTATCTTCGACTTTATTTTATTTTAAGTAGCATGTGTAACTGTTTTGGCAAATAATATACAAAAAAGGCATGACATTTACTAAATTAAACACAAGAATGTATACATAAATACATTCATATATATATATATATATATATATATA
>JAPDSC010149498.1:338377-352947 GCA_026290005.1 Latrodectus geometricus
ATATATATAAACAACTTATAGTAATTAAATGATATAATTAGAATATCCCAATTAAGTTATATTAGACTTCTAAAGCAGTTTTTTAGATGCAATTAAAACAAATTACGCGAACCAGTATTTTTAACTAGACTTGTCGAAGAAGTATTCACTTAAAAAAAAAACAGAAAACCATCATAAATATTTTCGAGGAAGAAAAGTGAAGAGTACCAAGATTAACCATAACTTTTTCCTTATTATTGCCTACGCGATTAAAGATTTCTAACTGCAAAAAAAAAAAATTCTTCACCGAAAATAAACGCCAAAAAAGAAAGGAATTTGGGAAAAAGTTATTTTTTGTTTGTTTATAGCTCTTGAGCCATTTTTAGTTGTTTTATTTAAAAGAAATTGATTATTTTTCCTTTTTTTGTCTTATCTTTATTTTATGAAGTGGCTTGTTGTATCGATTTCCGTTCTTTTTATCATCTCTGATGCAGAAAATTATTTTCTTTTTGATTGGGGAAGACAGTAAAAGCTTCAAGAGTATTGACTCTAAAAGAAACACAAAGTTGAATTCCGATGGGAAAATAAACACATTTCAAATAAATTTGAGTTCATATAGCCAGATGAATAATTTATATTTAATTTAATGTAGATTCCAAATAAGACATGAAAGAAGTCATTGATTCCGGCGTTGCTGTGTTAAACACACGCGCATTCCATATAAATTAATCCGATTATTCTGAAATTAATCCGATGGTAATGAAACGAATGAATATCATAGCTAGAGAAAGGAATTTTGCGAGTGGCTCATTTTTAGAACTAATTACGTTAAATTAATTATCTAAAACTTTGCTGCTCTTTTCATATAATGAAACATATTTTTTTATTCTAATAATATGTATTTTTATTTCTTATTTAATATTATAATATTAATAAAATCAAGATTTGTTAGTTGATCATGATGTATAATTAAATCTATAGAAATTTACAAAAAATAAAACTATATTGTTATTTTCAAATATGTTGGAAATTGTTAGTAGACACGAAACACAAATATAAAAATAATAAAAATAAATATCCAATCAATTCATGTTTGCATTTTATGTATAAGCATATAATATCCTCTTTTTGTTTTGATATTTTGTAAAATCCAATTTTAAAAATAATTAAAATGCACTTTTTTTAAGCATGCAGCTAGAAAAAGTAACCTGAATTATGCATACTTAGCTACTTTTAAACTTTAGCCATTTTTTGATTCTCTCACAAGCATTGCTACTGTGCAAATTATACTAACGGATTAATTAAAATTTAAATAAAACTTAAAATTTATAAGAAAAACGTATCATATTCTTATAAATTTTGACATGTAAAAATACACAAAATCTACTTTTTTAGTAGGTTTTATCCACTTGTACACTATACTAATACTAACATTTATGTCTACATAACTATTACCTTATATAGTAATTTAATTGTATCTGGAACATAAGGAAAGTTTATTATTAAAGTTCACATCAGCCTTAACAACAATGAGACCACTGAAACAAACAAATAATTATTTATCTTGAAAATACTATCTTAAGATTAAAAATGATATGATTCCCTTATCCTTCTTCTTTTTGGAAGTTGAGTATTAAAAAAACAAATGCATAAAGAAGCACCTCTCAGAACTGGATAAGGTAAAGGATTCAGTGAGAAAAATAGTACTGATGTTTTCCAAGTTATTTGACGTACTGCAAGAAATATTCAATGCAATAATTTAGAGTGCCGACCAAAACAGAAAAGTGCTTCTGTTACCATCAGTAGCCCAGGCTGAACTTTCTTAAATTCTATAAGGTAAAATGTACATTCATTACTAATATATGTAAAATTTAGAAATAAAAACGCAGCAATTTTGGATTATATGTGATGTTAATTTATAATTATATCTATTTTATATATAAATGAAATGCAGTTTTTTAGAAAAATATTATTCAGGACTCTGAATAATTAGGTCAATGTTGGTAACTAGCAATGGTTTCTTAGAGGTACATAGCAAACAAATGCATATAGATATCAATCAATTTTGATAGAAAAAGCTTTTATTTCTGTGCGTTTCAGAAATACCAAAAAATGGTTGATGAAACATTTCATATATATATATATATATATATATATATATATATATATATATATATAGTAGCAGTGATCCGGTTGGTTAGAGTGTCCGTTCTCGTTACTGGATGGTAGTGCTTTCGAACCCTATCGGAAATCCTCCGTGTTTGCTAATGGGGCTGCGTGATGCACATCAAATATGTCCTTGTCGCGATGTCCTTCATGTGAAGTGGTACTTCAGAGTGTAGCAGGCAAAGACTGAGGGTCTTCTGCTTGGTCCCTGCTTCTAAATTACGGAGGCCCACTTTCGGGGCTATGATGGCACACCCACTGGGTACTCCATCATATGAAGGGCCCTCCCTTCCACCCCTTGAAGTGCTGAAAGGTGGAAATTCTAGCAGCCGGGCATTATACAACATATAGATTCTTATTTTTCATTGTATGTAAGGGAGTTATGGCCTATAGTCTGATTGAGATGGGGATTCATATTATTGAAATCGAAAATATGAATACTAAAGATTGAATTTTAAACCAGAACAAATATTTATATTCAAATATGCTCTTATTGGATTAACTTGAAACTGTAATACTGTCAATTTTTATGATTAAAACTTTCTTGGATTTGGTGAGTGACATGATTTTTTATAATAGCGTATATTTAGATTTCAAAATACCCCAGTAATAAGAGAGCTTTCTTAGAAGAAGAACTTCATTGGTTTATTACAGTTATATTAAATAACAATAGATGAACTCTGCTTTGCGTTATTCATGAACATAAGTCTGAGTAGGTGCTTGGGAGTTTTCTAAAATTTAGTTTTTTCTCTGGTTTGTCTTGCGACACGTAAAAATGACCCATTATCTATGAAAAGTTCTTCCAGAAAGGAAAAATGATTATGGGATGTTAAAAAAAACACTTTAGACAGTTTCCACTAAGCAGTATTAAATAAATTAAATCTATTAAAACAATTTTAATTAACATTATGATGTTTATTTAATAATATAGATGTAAATAAATAAGCCTAATTTATTATCTTTGAATAAATAAGCATTACTGCGTTAATAAAAACTGAGTCCTCTCTCATTCAATCTTAATGAAATAAAATATTTATTTCAAAGTTTTTAATTCATCCAATATTTATATCAGTAAACTAAGAAGCGTGAAGCGTTATTTTTACTGGATCATACGTCTGTTAAATCCTTTTAGTTAACAAATTCATTTTTCATGATTTCCTTAAAAGCACTTTCATCTATGTTTATGACTGTAATAGTATTAATTCAGTTTTAATATCATTAATGTAAACATTAATGCATTCAATTGCTGTAATAACTCCTTTATTTGGTGACAAACATTATACTTGGCAATTTTTATAGAAACATAACATACTTGAAAAAGAATATTTTTAAATAAAAGAGAAATCCACTTTATAAAATATATATTAAGCAATTAACTAAAATTGTTACAAACAATTTTTTAAGTATTTTGTAAGCTTAATTAATATATAGATAACAGATGAAAAAGGTTGACATAATTAAATTTTTTTCAACTCGAACACCTTTATATTTTTTACATTTGCTACAATTCAAGGTACGTTTTTAGTTTATTGTTGATTTTTTATATTAGATTTGGGTGTAAGCAATTTAGTATCGATGAAAAAAGAATTTTTAAGAATAATACTAATACAAAAATAAAAATATTTTTACATTCTAAATTACAAAATTGTCTGGAATTTCACGAATTATTTTGAATTAACCTAACCTTCGGAATCAATTAAGTGAAATTTCATAATGTATATGTAGTAATATTAATAGAACATATTAATAATAATAATAATATATATATATATATATATATATATATATATATATATATATATATATATATATATATATATATTATAGATTAGTAAATAAATCTTTGAATAATAAATAAAAAATATCGTTGTTATTAAACTACAGATGGCCCACGTCAGCGTAGAGAGGTTTTATAAGCCTTAAAATACTGTCAAAAGTCTGCACTTTATTTTTGGTATTAATTTATTGTTGGTTTGGATGGTTTACTTTTATTGGTATATTAATAACCCATTTTTTCTTCGACAGTTGCTTTTAAATTTGTTTATATTTATATGTTGATTCTTTTTACTTGTTATTTTTAATTTTCTTATTTATATCAATTTAGTTTGATATATATAGTGGGTTTTGTATGATTTGGTTTATTTTGGACTATGAAGCGGAATATGTTGCTATTTACTTCTATTTATGTATTCTTATTGCTTTCTAATTTATAATTTTTTTTAATTTCATTAGTACTAAATTTAATATGTGTTGTTTTTGCTTTCTATTGCATTAATAATTTATTTGTATAGCTTTTTGAAAATTGGAATTTTGTAATTTATTGTTTGGTAATTCTACATTTAGAAGCTTTTGCAGTGGGTAATTTGTTACGTCTTCTTTTATTTGCAATATGATTATATTCTTTCTTGTTATTTATGTCATATTTTTATTTATTCTCTCTCTATACATATATATATATTTGCTTTCTTCCTGAAAAAAGAGACAGCAAGATGACACAGACATCTATTTTTGTGCTTATATATCTTAAAAATAATAGAATTTCATATAATCAATAGTGAAAAAGCATATTTTCGTGCACGCATAGTATTACATTTATTTTACATGCATCTTTTCATCGATTTCCTTTCAAAAGTTGTTGTAGTATATCTACATTCCCCCCCAAATACTCTTCCCAAAATACTTCCGTATTTGGAAACGGAAGCAAAGTAGACTTTTAAGAATGGGAACATTATATTTTCTTCAAACATCATAAATACAAATATTAAAGAGACATTCCTGAATAAATATTGTTTAAAAAATGTGTTATATTATATAACACATATATGATAACACAATTTCTAAACATTATTTCAAATGGATAAATCTCTTTTTATGCTTGTGACTTAATTTTATTATATATATATATATATATATATAACTAAACTCTAAATGTTACTCTAAACTCTAAATTAAACTCTAAATGTTTTTTCTCTTCTAACACATTTCTATCATTTCATAATTTAACGATTTAGAAGCTTCTGATTAAACAGCTCCGCTTATTTATCACTCAAGTGACAAACTCATTATTTCTCATTATTCAAGTGACTAATTCCATGTCCCTTCACCTAAACATAACACGTATTATCTTATTTAATCAATCATTTTTACTATTCATTTAATCATAAATAAATTGAACCAAACATAAATAATTAAGATTAACTAGGTAATTGTTTTTTTTTTCTATTAAATTTATTCAATAGTAAAAACAATTACCTGCAAATCCAAATTAAAAAATAAGAATTACTCTTTTTTAATGTTTTTATTGCATAGCTTTTAATTAAATAAAGCAATCTAATTTACGAAATACATTAAATTATTCCTTGGAGTTATGAATTTTCTATTCATAAAAAGGGAGATTTTTTTTTCAATTAAAAACAACTTCAAAGTTTTTGAATTGAGATAATACTGACATTTACAGATAAATTTCATGGCAAAAAGTTTTAAGTAAAAGTGCACTTTTGAATAGCATTATACTTGTAATTAATAAAGGGGAGAAAAAGGATGATAAATCATTTTTTATAAAAATGTAATGCTGTATAATTAGTTAGTACTTCCCAAAAAAAATTTTGTGATTTAGACAAATAAGGATATTATTTTTTTAAAAGATATTTATTATTTACTTAACTTTATTCCAAACGCTGTTTACTACCACGAAATAAGTTTTCTCATATAAATCAGTTAAAAACAATTAAGTACTAAAAACTTGGAACTTCCCTTTAATTATAAAACTACTGAAAGTTAAGATTCCTTTCACCTTTTTATCTAAATCATTTCTGATCGGTGACATATTGAGAAAAGCGTAAACTCATCAAATACTATGTGTGCTAAATAATACTTTTAAAAGTAAATAATACTTTTGAAAAGTTAAAATAGGTAGTAATTATTGTGTTAAAAATATGTATAAAGATAACAAAAAAAAAACGAAGATCCATTGGGGTACACACTTTTTCTCTACCTCAGTTGTTACTTATAAATAGCATTTATAAAGAGAAGTAAAGAAACACATACTCGCCACTTTCTTGAAATGCGTATAATTTCGAAATATTATTATCAAATAATACAGTCTTATAAGATTATACATCCTGAATATCAGATAAAGAAGCTCCCTTCAGTTGTTAGTAATCGAAATGCATGACTAGCAGGTAGTTGAGTGTTAACACATTAGTTTATTAATTGTAACAGCTCTTTCTTTTCAATGATAGGTTGACGAATATTTGGACGAGCTGACTTATCTTTTATTTAGCCTCTATCTTTTTTTATTTTTCTCCCTAAAAATCTAAGAATCGTTTATTCCTTTTGATGGTGTGTAAGAGCATTTTTAATGAAAAGTATCTCTCTATATTAAATAAAATGCATGATCTAGTCTCAAAGAGTCTATTTGTGAATTAGGTTGTATATGTAGCAAATTAAGTTATTATTTTGGTTTGTTTATCGATCAACGGTAATTTTTTACACGCGAGGGGTAATTAGACTTCGACCTGTAGGTTAAAGTAGATTCTGAACCGCTACAAACATTTATGACGAAGCTGGTATTCAAAACCGTGAACTCTTGAACTAAAGACCAAACCACAAACCATTCGACTGTCGATTTGACATTGATTATCGAACTGACAAGCTTCCTATTAGCCGCTCTCTACTTTGATCTGTTAGCAACAAGTCCAAATATGCATAAATATTTACACACATAACACCAATCTCTTAAAAGAATAGATACATCAATCGAGATAGCTGGTTTTACTTATGAGATTAGAAGGTACTGGACTAATCCTACTTTGTAACTGATTTCTACTTTGATCCATTAGAAACAAATCTAAATATGCATAAACATTTACAAACACAATACCAATCTTTTATAGGAATGGATACATCAATCAGGGTAGAATGTTTAATAGCTAGTACTTCCGAGACTAGAAGGTACTAGTATAATACTAGTTCCATTCTTTGCTCATTTTAAAATTAAGGATAATCTTAAGCAAGCTGGATAATTTTTTCCTCCAGAATCGTGTGGATACTAAAAAAATAATACAACATATATGGAAATATTATCAACAGAAAATATTTTAAATTCCCAATGTAATAGGGGTCGAGCTTCGAGACTAAGTTAAGGAAAGGAGCTACAAGAAAAATTCGAAAAAAAAAATTCTGTTGTTCTTATTAAATCGTAAAATTTTTCATGCTCGTGATAAGTTTTCATTTACATGCAAAGAAAACTTATTCTGCAATAAAATTTTAATTAGGTCAAGCTAATGTTTTCTTTTTCAAAACAAAAATAAATCCAGCTTTGATGCACTTTTTAAGTTATGCGAGATCCAGTTTATCGAAAAATTTAATTCTTAGTACTTTAAAGAACTTTATTATTTTGAGTGAATTTTTATATTCACTTTGTTAAATATACATTTCACGATTCAAAAACATCATTAATCTTCCTAATTTACATTTCATATTTTAAAGATTTTTTTAACGTCAAAACAAATACAAGAAGAATATTCTTTTCATAATCTGCTGGGTATTATACATCAATTTTTACAAAACTAAAGCTCTTCAAAACAATTCAATAAAAAAGAGAATTAAAATTTCCTTCTTAATTCCTTTTAATATATTTAAGAAACCTCTATAGAAGCTTACATTCTCTTCCGTTTGATAAAATCCTTAACTGCCCCTTTGAAAAAACTAACAGATTAAAAAAACCTTAAAACAAAAGGTTGAATTGGAATTAACGAATATTTTTCATCTCTCTCGCTCTCTAATTCACCAGAGATTAAATTGAAAAGTTTGACACTAATTTATATCATCCTTACTATTGCGCAAATATATCCATTCCTTCACTAAAGAAACAGCGCACAAAAAAATAAAAACCCTATTACCCCTGAGACTGCAGTTTAGAAAATACGAGGATAAAAAGTCTGTTTACATGAATATCACAATTAGAGATTAATAAGGCTTTTATATATCGCAAAAAAAAAATTTTTTTTTCCCATCTTAACAGCAAACTTTTTTTTTACTTTAATTCAACTTTTTTCTCCTGTTTTCCATTTCTGAATAATAATTTACTCAAAGAATTAATAGAAATGAATAGCAGTAATAAACAACAGTATAATCAAGTGATTATAATAAACTAATCCAAAAATATTGTGCAAAAATAAAACTTCACTCAAAATTTGAATATTTTATATTTTTACTCTTGAGTTGTGAGAGTATGTGATGGGAATTTCTTTACTTGAAAACTTCTCATTAAACTCTGAAATTAGAAGATAAAGCAAAACTACTTCTCTCTCAAAAATAAATTTCAGTGAGATATATGGTAAGAGAAAAAAACTCATTTAAATAAGAAAAATAAGTTAATTAGTAAAATTCATTGGTTAATTTCAAAACGTATGTGGTTTGAATAATTAAAATCATTTGAATAAAAGTTTCAAATATCAACAGCTTTTCTTTAGCTACTATTTCTGTAAAATAGAAACTGCTATTCATAAATTAAATGATGCTTTGTAGCAAACATGAGTGTCATTCGATTTCGAACATTAAACCTGATGAGTTTTTTTATGTATTAATTCTGTTAAATTAGTATTTTTATTTGTAACATAATCTTTGAAACAATGGGTTACAATATAATTACATAAGTAAGCAATAGTTGCATAAAATGCTGGTAATAATATATTCTTCATTCTCACTTTGCATAAGCCGATCTGGAAGCTGAAAGGTTCAGCGTTCTGGCCTTCAGTTCAGCAGTTCATGGATTTGACTCCTATTTTGAACGTGTATGCTGTGATTCGCGGACACCTATTTCACTATTTGGGACACCTATTTTAAATTGTATGTTTATTTTGAACACACTATTTACCTATTAAATGAAATCTCTTGCTCGAAAAATAACTATTCATAAATCAAACTTAAATACGTAACAACAAATTCATTATCTATGTAGATACTTCTATGATCTAGTTTTAACTACCTAATATATACAAATTTTCTCAGACATGATCTATAATTTTGCACATTATTTAAGGAATACTTAAAATAACTGCATCATTTTATTTGTATTTATGTTGGTTATTGGATTATATTTTAAATGCAATTTTCTCCTGATTTCTGGAAAAAGGTAAGTTTCTTACTTGAAGCAGAAAAGGGTGATTTCGTAAGTAAATGGGGTATACCAGTTTCATGAGTGTAAATACAGATTTTTCCCATGTCTTACATTGTCTCATACTGAATTAATTCCTTATTAAAACATTTATTGCTTAGATTCGTCTTTTTAGACAGCTTATTGACTCTTTTTACAAATCGAAATCGGATTATATAAGGTTAGGCATTTTATTTCTCTTAGAGTAAGGTACAATAAAAATCAAAGCCGAAACTTTATTTTGTATTGTTTCATTTTTCCTTTATATTTTCTGAATGATGAACATTTTTAAATGTGAAGAGAGTTTTCCTACATCCATAACTTATATTTTAAACAAATGTAACAAATCCATCACATAAAACACTACCAGGCCATGATATTAGTTTAAATAGTTAAATGAATCCTATAAAGCTCTCACACAAAAAAATATATAACGTCTAAATAATATATTTTATACGTCTCTTCAGTTCTAATTTATTAATATACACACACACATGTCAGTTTTTAATTTATGTGTGAGTTACAACAATATGAGTAGCTTAATTAATTTCACACACTAATGACATGAAATCTGTAATGTATTTGAATTTAATTTAACAAATTACATGTTAATTTTAATGTAATTATTAATTTTAATATAATTGAATTTATTCAAAAAAATTTAATGTAAATGAAAAATCATTGAAGGTAAGTAAATGTTTAGAAAATACAGTCAGAAAATATACGAGCAATAATTATCAATAGAAATACCCTTAAGAATTTAGTTTTGATTGTTGAGCCTAGCTAAATGTTAATTTAGACTTTTTTTGTTTTGTAGATTTAGTCGGAAAACAAAATTCATATACATAGCTACCTTAATTTTAAATTTTTTTAATTAATGATTTTCAGCTTCTTCGTAATTAAAAATTTTACAATTTTAGTTCGATGTTGTTTAATATCTAACAGGAATTGTAAATTGGCATCGTATATCGTGTAAAATATATAGCATCCAACTGTAATCAACAAAAATACTAAATGGAGAATTCATTTTTATCCTAACATGTGTTCTAGTTATTATTTACATTATTTATTTAATTAAAACAAATTTTAATAACTTGTGAAAAATACTGTATGAAAACTTTAACATAATAGGCAAAATGGATTGGAAAAAGTAGTATCAGTATTGCGTTAGAGTTGCCTAATAGGAAAATAGCTCATATATATTGCTAAACGCACCTTGACAGTCTATAGTTCTGGTGATTTCTTAAGAAAACATAGTGAAACAACTTTATGGGAAAGAAGTGTAATACTGATTATTTTGACACACCATGAACTTGTTGCATGATTACTATCTTTGGAGTGGAAAATCCTGAGACTAGTCGCATAAATCTGTTTGAGTGGGTTCTTGGGAGTTTTCCTGGTTTCCATCCTTGCGATTTATGAAAACATAGTCTATTTTACGAAGTCTTTATAGACGGTACTGAATATCTGAATGCCTTCAGCTGCTAAGTTATCCATATAACAAAATTGCAACCGAATGGTTTGCACACTGACCTAAGGCTCAACAGTACGTGGATCTGATCTTACCAAGGTCTTGGATGTTTATAGGGGTTTGGAATATTAGTTAAATTATAGACATCGTATGTAAAAATGATCGTTGACAGACAAAGAAACCATACGTGGTGTCAAATATAAATTCTTCTCCTAAGAATCTTCTTTGATTTCAAAGAAAACGCAAAAGCACTCATAGGATTTGAAATCAGAAATATCTGATGGAAAAGAAAAGTAACAAAAATAAAAGAATACTATTAGTATGAAGATTTCTATTTCATTCTAACTAGAATGAATAGAAAATAAAATTAATTTTTCGTGCATTTCTTGAATCTTTTTATCCAGAATTGCATAAACTAATTTTAGTTGTAAGTTAATTAAGGTACATATATATAATTAAAACAGTTTGAATATTTTATATATAATATTTTAAAAATTATTTTAAAAAAAAAAGATATTTGCATATGTTTTTGAATTTCCTCACCGTATCTTCTTAGAAAGCAATTTATAGCCCGATTGTAACTAAATTTGCCTTAAAAATATCTTGATGAATTATTTCTCTAAGAACTATAGTTTCAGCTATATAATTAAAAAAACATTATTGATAAGATTTATATTATATGATAAAAACACTTTTTTTTATTTCTAATATCCGACTGCTATAGAATTTCCATTTTCAGCACTACAAGAAGTGATATTGATGGCATATTATATAGTGGGGCCCCAAAATTAGCTGGAAGACCGTAATTTAAAAACAGGGATCAATTAAGATAAAGAGCTCAAAAACTTGGCTTGCCATCCATAGAGGTATCATTTCACATGGAAGACATTACGACCACAACATATTTAACGTGCTCTAGCCACCATTAGAGAAAACGATGGATCTTCCGTTGGGTCGGGATTAGAATTCACAACCTCATGAAAACGAAAACGAACGATCTATGATGAAAATACTTCTTAAAAGAATTTTCTTTTCTTTTAGCTAATTCTATTTTAAAATAATTTGCTTTGTAATCTATGAATAAAATTTTTGTTGTTATGAATTTGTTTATTATTTAGCTGAAATAAATCATTCAGAGAGAAACATGAGTCAATATTAATTACATTTATGCCCACTATTGGCCATTAAATTTCTATATCAGATAATTATTAAAAGACGATATTTATTGGATAAATATATTAAAATAAAAATAAAAAATAATTCAATTTTTAACAAGTTTGAAAATATAAATCCTTAAAAATCGATACCCAGAAAAATCCCCTCAGGTAACATAAAAGCACTTCTTCAATTAGGTATTAAGTCAAACAAAGATTGGAGAGATAGAAGTATAGATGCCCATTCAGCTTGAACATGATATGCCACTGTTTATCAACTATATTGGCTGATGTATGGTGACCTGCCAGTGACTTGGCAAACACTGATCAGGCTTTTTCTCTAACTGAGAGATCTTTAAAACGTTCTAGCTGGGGCAGTAGCGACTCGAGATAAGCAATAATTTTATACAATAGACCGCAATCCTTGTAGGTTACAAGTCGACCTCTATGAAAGTCAAAAAAGCGCTAATACGAGCTTTTTCTAACACGAGGCTTCACTGCAATTTTTCTCGAGGAAACGTGGCTTAAAAGCAATTTCATTGTGACAAAACTACTATTCAACTTCTGCATTTAATCATATTTTGCTTGTTGCATATTTTACTTTGTTGGGTTGAAAAGTTTATAATTTTCATATTATATCCTTTTTTTCTTGTCTTATAAATTTCCTGTGTGTAGCGTGTCTTTTTCTTGGTGTAAAAGTCTATAAGGCAAGCAGTTTACATTATTGCTTTGCAAATTGATTTCTTAAATGTTCAAGCTTTTTAAGAGGGGAAAAAAATCCTCTGAAATAACACCCATATTTTGCAAATTAATTCTTTTTTTTTTTTTTTTTTTTTTTTTTTTTTGCAAAATGCCCTAAAATTTTATTTTATTTTAGGGTAGTTTAAATATATAAAATATATGTGTCCTCCGACTGATGTCGGAAAAAAATATCAGATAAAGACTAATACCATGCATATGAAAATTTTAAAAGGTATGTTATCTTTTTGATATATTCTTTTGTCACTATTTAATGCATGTGTGTATCTTGATATTCACAAAATAAAACAAAGATATAAAGCTTTATAATTCTTATTAAAGTCTATACATTTTTTGATTGTTAAAAATTAACTAAAGACTAAATTCGGTATTATTTAGAGATAATTTGCGTATCATAAATGTTTTCCTTTTAATTCTCAATTTTTTTAATTTATATTTTCTTTTATATGTGGAAAACAACAACAGACTGAGTTTATTTATTTATAAATGCAATTCATCTGTGAATAATGTTTACTATAATATCTAAAAATTTTTTTTTCACAAATACAAATCACCATTTTACAGTCAAAAACTCATATAGCAAGAAGTCAGTTTTACAAGTACGACAATATTATCACTGGTTAATCATATCAGGTTTAAAAATTTTCAAATGAGCTCTAATCGATATATATATATATATATATATATATATATATATATATATATATATAATGCCCAATTAGAAATATCATAAAGGGAATTAAATAATAAAAAAAATTCTTTTGATCTGTATAATTATTTAAGTGACTCAAATTTAATATTCCTTTCCTAAATTTCAATTTCTCTACTGGTTATATGCGATATCTTTTTGCTATATTTAATTAACATTGTCTAATTTCTTTATGGTTTTTATATTTGTTATATATATAAAGCCTAATTAGAAATATCATAAAACGAAATAAATAAAAAAATTTCTTTTGATCTGTATAATTATTTAAGTGACTCAAATTTAATACTAATATTGTAAATTTCAATTTCTATACTGGTTATATGCTATATCTTTTTGTGGTATATTTAATTAACATTATCAAATTACTTTATGGTTTTTATATTTGTTCTAAATATTAAGAAATTTTCTCATATATATATACATATATATATGAGAAAAATAATTCATATTGAACCAAAAAATTATCTTAACCTCCACTAATCAATTCCCTATTTAATATAATTCAATTAAGAGCCCTTCATTTCTAAATTAACATTTCACCTAGATAATCATTAAATTAGAATAAAGGTTTCGATTTTAATCAATATCACACTCACACACACAATTACCAGCAATCGCATTAATAAAGAATTTAGCTGGTTGATTATATTTCCGTGAAAAAAAATAAAAACAAATTATTTTATTATCTAAACGAAGTTCCCAATTAGCAAATATTCCAAAACGAGTTTAAATAAATTTCCAACTATTTGTGTCAATCTATTTCCATAGTTAACCAATGGTATTTCAGAAAATCATACTGAAAATTTCCACTTAATTAAACCAGAAATTCATTGATTTTAAAGCATTATTAGTAGTAAATAATTTTTAATAATGCAACAGTTTCAACACCAAAATAAGTTTTATCTCGCTATTCCTGGATTTATCGTTCATGAAAGAAATTTTGATTTTTATATTATAATAAAAAGTCAAATTTTCAAACATTGGTTTATATTTACTTATATTAGGTTGGGGAAAAAGAAATCCATTATTTTTACGTGAACTTTATGTAACTTCTTTTGGATTCGCTTTGTAAAAAGGTTTAAAACAGCTTTCATGTAGATTTTTAGGTCTTGCGCGTTACGACTGATGACATGCGGTTAACTTCGATCATTTTTGATATTGTATAGACATTTT
>JAPDSC010149498.1:365950-399590 GCA_026290005.1 Latrodectus geometricus
AACAATTTAAGAATTCTGAAAATAGAAAATTACTTTCAGAAAACTCAGTTCATTAAAATTTATTAAAAACACTTCCGTTTTAAAATGTTCTAATATTTTTCTATAGAATTATTGAATACTATTTTATGAGGTTTCCACAAATATTTTTGGTATTATATTAAAAAAATACATTTTTTCAAATATAAACCTTAATATTGATCAAGAATTTTTTTATTGGTTTCGCCTAAAGGAGTTTAAACTCAAAGTTTAGGTAAATAAAATGTAGTTTTATACTAGAAATCAATATTCTAAAGATACATACACAAACTATAAAAACTGCCTATTATCTTCTGGTTTCATGAATAAATTTGAAGAAGAAAGAATGTACATATTAGCAATATATATTTTCTCCCAATAAGTTAACTATAAAGTTTAATTCATTTATTTAGACCATAAAACTATGATTTTTGAAATTTTTAATATAATTACTTTTAAATTCAATATCCAAATTTTAAAAAAATGCTTACAGATATTGAAAATTCTAAATATTGTAGTATGTAAAGATTCGTTGGTTTAAATGTATCCTGTTTTATTTTCCTGTTAGTAAATTGATTTGTTCGATTTTTTGAATTTCATCACATGAAAGACAATTCTTCTAGGACTTACTTTATGCAGAGTGTTTTGGGTGGGAATCAAACCTACAAACTTTCGAATTTAAGATCAAAGTGGTAACAATAAAATATTTAATTGGATTTATGCCACCAAATGCAGTTAAACGTATAACTCCAGAATAAAGACATAAGAGATCCTCGTAAATAAAAAATAAACCTATGTGTATTGAAATCTTATAAAAAGATTTAAAATTTCATATATAATTTCCCTTATAATTTTTTTTTCTTATTTTGCCTTTTTTAACATAAAAACCTGATACTTTTATTTTCAAATTTTCTTTCAAGTATCAAAATATTTTCAAAACCCCTAAAATAATCTCACATTTTTAAGATTTAAACTGTCATCTATAGTCATACCTAAAATTTTGCACTTATTTATTTACAGTGAAATAAATTAAATCAAAGTGGCTTCTGGGTATTCTTATTTTAAAAGCAAGTCTTAAATGGTTATGATAAAGGTGAGTACGGCACTTTTAGAAATTTAAAATATATTTGACTCTTGAAGTTAAAATAAAGATACATTTTTCTTGCATAGTTAAGTCTAATAAACTTGTGAATTCAGAAATTTAAGTAATTAATCTACATATATTTCTGAACACTAAAATTTGATTTAATAAGATGTATTTATAAACTGACTTCCGTTGGTGAAATTGTTTTACGTATGTCACTGTCTGAAAATATTATCATATTATGAATTAACATTATCAAACATCATATATGATTAAACTTTACATGATGATAATCAATTACCATTAAATTATCATTTAAAGCTGAATCATAAAAATTTGATTCGAGGATTTAAAAACCTATAAAAGTAGAATATTTTATTAATCCCTCAAAAAATATTACATTTTTTTATTCCAACCCTACACAAATAAGAGATAAATATTTTGTCCTGTTAAAAGCAATGTGAAAATTCTACATATGCATTGGGAATTCCAAACAGTATTTGAAGTTTTATAAATTTAACTTTATACAATTTTTAAAATAATTTATAAGGTTGATTTATAAATTGAATATCTTAAATATTTTTACATTTGGCTATTAAATTTTTTTGTTTAATTTATCATTTTTCGGATTGATAATATCTATTTATTAAATTCAAACCACATCAACCGTATTTTCGAACCCTAAAAAAATCATGAGTAGACAGACAACTGGACGGAAACTCTCCTTCCTAACTTTCCACGCAAGTTAACTTTCCACGTTATTATACCCTATGAAGCATACTCTGCTATTAATGTGTATGGGCTCTCTCAGTACGATGGACTTTGAATCGAGTATCGAACCCATTACTTTTCGGAGTTTAACGGAGACAGCTTTCTTCACCCAAAAAATTTGATTGAAGTCATAAAGAAAGAATATTTCAAATAATTGAGTTATATTTATAGATTATATATGCAAAAACATTTTATAACACAGAGAAAAAATTTTGTAACAATGAAATACAACTTTTCAACATTTAGAAAAATAAGCTAGTCTTCCTTTTCTATAAAAATAAAATAATAATTAAAATAAAATAATAAATAAAATAAAATAAATTAATAAAATATAGCTTCTATAGAGATATAACAGAAATTATACCTTACAACAATGAGCAATAGCTGATGACATTAAAAATCTACTTGTAATATATAGTTCATTTTGCATCAACATAAATTTAATGCCAATTGCTTTTGAAAAATTTCTGCAATATTACTACCTGGTAGCAGTGTGGAAGCAACATTTTTAGTTAATGTCAAGGCTGTATTAGATTAAAACCAAATTACATAAAATTATATATAATGTAAAATATAGTACATAATGTAAAATATAGTACATATAATAGTATGTAAAAACTTCCTCAAATGATAGGGTAACAAACGATGTTCTTAGTATGAATCATATTTGTCTATAATAAATAATCATGCATCATATTTATTCTAGAATAAATAATCATGCACCATATTTGTTCTAGAATAAATATAATTTTTTGAAGATAAATATTCAAATATCTCTAAGATTTTTTTCTATGTTTAACTGAAGCAATAACTAAAGGTTAAAAATATGATATATACTTCGATAAGTGTTCTTCGATTAAAATTAAGTTTATGTATTCCCCGATTAAACTGTCAACACATTCGAATTTTTACATAATAAATTTAACCCTTCAATATTATCCCAAGAGCAAATACGTTTGCGACAGAATGATTGATGTAATTCACAATAAATAAAAACAATTCTGTAATGGATTATATTTGCTCAAATCTTTATTCAAAATCAATATAAAGAGTTGATCTGTAACAAAAAATACCAGAAGTTGATTTTCCGATTTATAAAATGTTAACTGAGGTCCCGGATATTGTGATTGATCGCTATTACTATAAATGTAGCTATACTTACACACGCTTTTCTCAATTGAATTCAGTTTATAAAATTTTCTACGTTTTTATTTTTATATTATATCAAACTCATACATTTTCTTTACAAACTTCATGAAATTCATTTAAATGTAACATAAAATAAATAAATTTCTTACTCAGGTCTATTTCTGGAAAAATATTTACTCGCAAATATTTTTCTCTTCAAACAATTTACAAAACGAGTAAGTATTGCCTTATATAGGTCACTGTTATAAATTCAGACATTCCAGAAATAATATATTTTATTATATTAAAATTTTAATGATAAATATTTTTAAGATAATAAGAATAAAATCAATTAAAGAATACAATTAATAATTAGATTTTATATCTTGTATTGAATAAAATATTTTAATTCCGTTAAGTTAAACTGGAAACCTTAGTCAGTAGTTACATGTCTAAAGATACAATTAGGGAAAAATACAAACTTACCAAACGGTTATATCAAGATTTATTCAAAAGTAAAAGATTAGATAAAATAAATGTTTACCTTTACCTCTGTAAGTATTTAATGCCTTTCTAAATTATAATTTAAAAAACAAATAACAAATTATGTGTTATGTTTAAAAATCGTTTGAAAACGAACTAAAATGAAAAAAGGAAATTTTTAAAAAAAATCGTATTTTATTCTGAATATGATTTTTTTAACTGTTAAATTTATTCAAATTTTATCTATAATATGCTTAAAGCGTATTATGAAAAATATGCCAAATTATTGCACAAAAAATATGCCATTGAGTTCTGTCATAAATAAATAAATGTGCTTAGAAGTTTTCTTAAATGAAGGGGAACATACCTCAGATTCTTTGACAGTACTTGAAAAATGGAATCGATCATCATTTCCCTCAGAACAAAGGTTACAATGTATTCGCTTTCATTTTATGCCAACAAACAAGCTTCAGTTTGCTTCCAAAATGGCTTTCGTTTCATCCTACATGATTGGGCACATCATTTCCTACCCTACCTTCGTCTGTGGGGTGAGGGGAGAGAATGAGGGGAGTTTCCTCTTTTCCGGGGAGAGATAATGACAAATCCCTCTAGGTCCCCCAACGGATAAAGTGGGAAAATCACCAGCCCCTGCTCAAGCACCTTCCCCTCATACATATATATTCTTAAGCAATCATGGAAGTATATACATATATAAAGATCATCTATACAAAACAGACATAGAGAATATAGCAAACATATATCTATAAAAAGAATTCACAAATGACTGACATTAAAATTTTTATTCTAAATATTATCCTGTACATCACAGTGAAAACATACAGTACAAAATCTGAGAGAGAGAGAGAGAAATAATATACAAATAGCTCCTGGATATCTACAGTTTTTGAACTGTAGGATTATCAAGAAGGATATGTTATCATGGTAATTTTTAAACAATGTAAAATTGTCGGAGTCTTTTTACCTAAAAACTCATAAAGAAGAGTGCTACTACAGAATTAGTAAAATAAAATGCCAAAAATTACAAATTTAAATAAGTAACTAATTTAATAACTTACATTTTTGTCACATTGAATAAAAAAATAAACAAATTTAGGGGAAAATTAGTTAAATAACGTTTGTACTTTCTTTATAAGGAAGGAAGCAATATATTGTTCTCAGGGAGAATGATGTAATTCTCCCTGACCACAATATATTGCTATATAAAGGATATATATCAAGGAGAATATAGGTCGAAGGCTAAAATGAAATGAAATAAAGAAAAAAATCATATACGAAGGGATGACAGATAATCAAGTGTGTCCGATATTTGCATGGTGAATATCCGTTATATATTGTATATGCATATTCTGTAGATGATTAGATATTTATAATGAAAATAATTTCTTAGAAAGAAACGAAATCTATGAGCAGAATCATAGTCTACTAAATATAAGGATGAAAATAAGTCTTGAAATAAAGGAAAAAATTGAGTACAAAGGGATGTCGGGCAACTAAGTATGACGGATATCCGTCATGTATTGTTCATGCATTTTCTATAGATGATTAGAAATCTGTAATGAAAATAATTCCTTAGAAAGATACGAAATGTGAATAGAATTTAAACTCCCAGATACACTCTCTATTATAGATACGAATGAAGATAAGACTTTAAAAATTTGAAGAAACATTTATTTAAATTCATGAATGAATTTCATTTTTTTTCCCTCTAGTAAATGAACACAGTAAATTTTAAAGATATGATTTGTACTTTCTATAAGAACCACGATCTTTTGGATTTCTTAAGAAATTGTTTTGATTTAATCTTGAGTTCTATAATTTTACTATACGCCGTCCACTCTATCTGGTGGTTAGAGTACCTGACTACGGATGGGGAGGACCTGGGTTCGAATCCCAGCTCGGGCATGGATGTTCTTTCTCTCTCTGTGTTTCTTTTCCTTTCCTCAGATGATGGATTAATGTGGCCCGCCCTATAAACGGGTTTGTGGTGGTGTGGCGTAGGCGATGCTACTCGTACCTCTGTGACTTGGTTCACAGGTGCCCACCGGGTAACGATAATAGGAGTTGCAGTTTGCGGCCTTGTTGCGGCAAATGGGTTAAGTACTGTGGCCACCATTAGAAACAATAAAAAAATCATAATAACTTTACTAACTATATTGGCTCTCCATAGGTTATTTTTTAATAGATGCATAGTGATAAATATTGTTGATTAAGATTTTTTAAGCAAAACTATCTAAAAGTAATAAAAATTTTATTATTTTTTTGGATAGCCTTTAGCAATAGTATAAGTCCTAATTTTTATTCTCCGTATTTATCACATCCACTGTAATATTCTAAGGTATTCGAAAAATTCGACAAGGACATGCATTTTTTTAAATCTTTAGTTAATGTAAGTCATAATTATGATATGTTACCAAAGAAATATGTTAAAAATATTATGTTACAAATTTATAATTTGTCAGAATAATAAATTTACTTGAGACACTTTTAACAAAAAAGAATCTAGAAGCAATTACACAAGTTAAATTCTTTTTAAATATTTAATTAAGATAAATTTGGGATCTACATTTAATATCAAATTTATTGGTTATTATAATTAATTATATTTTTATCTTAATAACCAACTCTCTATTTTACTTAAAACATATTTAAAATTGCATGTATTACAGCAAAATTTCTGTTACGATAATTAATTTAGTCTGAGATCGCCCAAAAATTATACATTAAATGGGTTATTATATTAAATAGGCTATGGGATAAAAATTACACTGAAAAATTATCAAAAAAATTCGTCACTTTTCTAACTCATGAATTGTTTTACTAATTTTTCGTAGACAATGAAAATGCCAACAAAATTGCCTTCACAACTACGTTAAATTTGCATATTTAATGCCTTATAAATTAGAGGAATTCGTTAATTAAATTGCTAAAAGTTGATCAACTTTAGATGCAGCTGTATCTAATGTAGTCAAGTTTCCCTTATCACAGTTTATTCAAACTAAATAAACAAATTACTCTTTTATTAAGATAATATAGAATAGTAATTAATTGCAGATGCAAATTGTTTTTTAAATTAAATGCTATTTTTTAATGATTGTCGAAGCAATTGTATTTTTAGACTTTATTACGTAACCCATGTTATTGTAATATTAGGTTGGGGAAAAAGAAATCCATCATTTTTACGGGAACTTTTTGTAACTTCTTTCAGATTCGCTTTGTAAAAAGGTTTAAAACTGTTTTCATGTAGATTTTTAGGTCTTGTGCGAAGCTACGACTGCTGACATGCTGTCAAGTTTGATAATTTTTTATATTTTATAGACATTCTCGACGATGTTGTATCCATGCGAGGTGCATCTTTAGCATCCAAATACCCAAACGGAATCGATGAAACCAAAATTGTGCGTAACTGGTTGTTACAGTCATATATAGGACGATAAACACCATTCACAATTTTAGCCACCTGGTTAGCATTTTCGCCATTATAAAAGAAAAACTAAAATGTATCGAATTTTCTGTTTGTTGTCTTTTATTTTTAAAACCTTGTACTCCTAACTGAATTAATCAAACAAAAAACCGCAAGAGAATATTTTAGTGTCAAATGTCACCTTTCCAATGAGCATAAATTTGAAATTGTTTGATAGATACCTTACGCGATAGCGATCACTACAGACGTCTACCGATAAAATAATGGATAACTTTTTCCCCAACCTAATATATGTATAATATTGAAACTAAAGAATATCAAACATTTTGATGGAAAAGTGGTAAATATTAACTCGCAAATGAATGACTCGAATGCGTTTTTCCACATCTGCTACTAGAAATAAGGAGGACCTTTTAAAGTAATGCAAAGAATGATTAACTTTAATAAATTTTTCAGTAACTGAAATATAAAAATATAAACTATTATTTCCATTTCATAATAACAAAACCCATTCGAAGATTGGTTCGTTTTCTTTTAGATTGAAGTAAGAATGATCAAACTAAGAACAAAGTTCCATTTAAGAACTATTGTACAAAATGCCTAGATCACTATTTCACCAAACATTTTCCAAAAAATATTTAAAAAGAATGTTAATTATTGCCTAAAAATCTGTAGGAGACACAGAGTCAAAATTATGATTCAGTAATGCAACCTGCTCAACAAAATAACTCACCAATTTCTGAAAATTAAGATGCGAGAAGTAATACATTTTTTTCATTTTATACAAGTATTTCTTAATTAATTTATTTATAATTTATATGTCAAAATGTAAGTAACAAAATATGCTGTAATGAAGAAATAATATTGTTGTACCTTTTTGTTAGAAGTGCCGGCCAATGGCTGAGTGGTTAGCGTTCCTGACTCCTGGGCTGTTGTTCTCGGGTTCGGTTCCGGTTTGGGCATAAACTTTTCCTTTTTCTCTCTCTCTGTGTATCTTTATCCTTTCTTCTTCTGAGATGATAGATGAATGTGGCCCGCCCTATAAACGAATGTGGTGGTGTGGCGTGGGCAATGCTTCTCCCCTCCGTGACTTGGATCACAGGTGCCCACCGGTTAACGCTAAATGAGTAGCTGTTTCCGGTCTTGTTATAGGGGGTGAGTCAATCACCTAGTGACCCACCATTAGAAAAAAACCCTTTTTTTTATCTAATACATATTATCTTTTTTTTATATATACATGTTAATTGAAAATAAGAGAATCAATTATTTTATAAACTAATTCTGAAAAAATATGCAAATTTACTAAACACTAATTTGATATTTATTTCAGTGGAGACATCTTTTTAAAACAACTTTTTCGTATCATTTTTGTTTTTCTTATGATTCCTCTTCTTAAAATTGTTTTTCTTATCCCTATGATTCGTATGTTATTTACACATTTTTTCACTGCATGGATTAATACAGTTGTTAAAATAATATGTTGTACGCAAAACAATATGTTTCCAGAACTTTCGTTTTTATTGATGGATTTATCATTTCACCACGCACTGAATGGATACACATGCATGTATGGATATGTGTGTATGTATATATGTATGCACGTGCAAAGAGATAAAGAGAAATATGAAACATTTTTTTTTATATTCATCATATTTAAGTACAAAGATTATTTTCAGCCAGTGAAAAATCTGAAAACATTGATAAAATAGTGATATCTACTAGGTCTATTAGTTAAGAAAAGTTATCTTGAGTTCTCCCTTTGAAGATCAAAATAAAGTAGGGTGCTTAAAAAAAAAGCTTTAAGAAGGAAACTAGGAAAAATTTTTAATAAAAAGTTTTCTCAGTTTTTGAAAATAGGGAAAAGAACTGACAACCCTAATTTGTTAAGGAAAATGCGAGCTGTCTGCCGATTTCTTAAACTTTCTTTTAACTATCTCTTCATTTTATAAGCATGTATGAATGCAAGAGCGTATTCTCTTTTCCTGAGCCAATTAATTTACTATTTTTCCCGCTTCACAATATTTCTGTCGAACCTCATAAAAATTTATAATAACGTATTTTTAGCTGATCCTATCGAAAGACTTCTGACTTTTTCTCTTTCAGCGAAACTTAAGATAAATATTATTCTTTCTTTTTTTTTCTTTTTATCCATGTTCAGTAAAATACGAAACCGAGGGAAAAAAGCGAAAAGAAAATAAATTAATTGCCTCACACCATATCACAAGCAGTTTTCCTTTTAAAAAAAAGTAAATAAATAAACTTGGTTGTGGATTGTGAATATAAGCTGCGGGTGCTAGCATCGTTTAATTGATATTAATGATAAAAAGGAAAGTGCATGTTATGTATGGCTTGTGGAATTTCTACTTACTTTATTTTGTCTCAATAAAAGCATTCATTTTCTATTTTTCACATAATTAATTAATTTACTTTGAGATCATAACTGCGTATTTTATTCGTGAAAGTTTTAATTATAGTTGAGATTAAAAATGATTATTTTTAGGTTTTTTTTATATTAAATAAATAACACAATTTCAATAGAATTTGTTTTAAAAATGTCTTTAGGGAAAAGGCGCATAAAAAAGAAATTTTCATTTTTAAGTTGTCAATTGTGTGAGTTTTTTTTAATTACGATTGATCATTAATTGGTGTTTAATTGTTTTACTTCTGGGCGTTGATTTCTTTCCGTAAAAATTACAGTTGAAACTATAGATTATTCAGCAAAAATGAAACTTGTTTATTAAAATCCATAAGGTTGATCACAATTACATATGACATATTCAAATGTAATTGTTCAATAAGATTGGACAAGTTTAAATATGATCTTGGGTTCAATCCCAGCCTCTGTTGAGAAATGGGAGATGGTTATTGTGTTTTTATCCTTTGCATGCACGTCTGTCGGCATGAGTGTTTGAGATTTTTCCGGGTTTCCTCCCTTGCAATACATAAGTTACGGCCCGTTATCTATGAAAAGTTCTCTTGGTAGGTAATTTAAGCAAGTTGTTATTAAAGTGCACCGTTAGGCTGTTTACCGGGTAATATCAAAGCTATAATCAGACAACTGTGTGCCCAGGTAAATAAATAATAATTATCTACAATTCTGTAAACAAGTTTAGTGTAGAAAATGTAACATTAATTGATGAAAAATCTTCATCGAAGTTTTGATACAGAATTGTCCTTTTCTTTACTCTTTCTCATTATCCTCGATGAAATAATAAGGCATGGTTACTTAATGTAATGCCTTGTACTTAAGAAACATAAATATTGACAATCATATACGCATTCGAAGTAACTTCTTCCGTTGCCAGAAAGGATGTTCAGAATTTGAATCCTATCCTTTATTCATGCTACCATTGCTTTTCCATTGCCAGATATCATATGTTAATTTTGAACATCTTTGTAAAATAAAACGATTGTCACAAGATAAACGAGACACAATTTACTACCTAAATATTCATTAACATCGCCTCGAAACTTTTTTCACGGGTTTTCGAATATAAAATTTTATTGCAATATAAATAACAAAATTATATATATATTTTTCAAGTGCTCACTAATTACTGTGAAGTTTCTTGTTATTTAAATAATTAGTCTCTTTTATAATATAATGTTTAAATCTTTCTTTCCACATTTTTTTGGAAGTTAATTTTCTCCATGAAAAACAGACAGTAGCATTTATAATTCTATATCTGTAATTAATTTAAAAATTCTAAAATATTTTTTAATTATAATATCTAGTTTTAATCTAAATATAATTTCTCTAATTTCGAAATTTATTACCATTATTTATATTTTTAATTTTGTTAAATATTTTGAGCAATAAAATTCATTAAGTAACTTAATTCCTTAGAATTGAGATATTTATTAGGTTTTCTTAAAAACATCTTATAATCGAGAAGCAAGGTATAATTGATATAAGAAATATGACTTCTAAAACATTTAATGGATTAAAACTCACTTTATACTATTAAAGATTATGTCAAAGATATTTAATGTTTCTACAACTTTATAACAACAATAAAGTGACAATCTTTTGAATTAGTCATGTGTGACTCTAGCAGAATCTCCAAACTTAATCTTATTTATTATGTATAGGCAAACTTAATCTTATTTATCAGGTAATGTGGAGAAAAGATAATTTGGGGATAAATCTAGCATCTGAAAGTAAGTAGCAATATATACAATCTCAAATTGTAAAACATTATTTGTTGAAGTAGAAGTAATTGGTATAAGAATTCATTATATATATATATATATATATATATATATATATATATATATATATATATATATATATATATATATATATATATATATAGTACATTGTGATTACCAATTGCAAAATAGAAAGATATATTCTTCATACCTGAGTATTATAAGGATTAATATATATTTTGGTATAAGAGTATATAAGAATTAATATTTATAATTTAGCGGTGTAATATTCATATAATGAGCACCATATAAAGTAATCAGTACTTATGACTATTGAGTAAAACTGTTTGGAAGAAAACTTGTAAGTATTTTTTAGTAAATGGCGACAAAATTGTACTTATTTGTTAGGAAATGGAATGTTTGTCGAGAAGTATTCTTTTACCAAAAAGCTTTAACTTTTTATCTGAAGAATTGATATAAAAAATGACAGATAAGACTATCGGATTAACAGATTATCTGGAACATTTATGGGATAGAATAAAAAGCAGTGATATGAAATTGTAATTTTATTGATACAAATTCTGTTTTTTTTTTTTTTTTTTTTTTTTTTTTTTTTTTTTTTTTTTTTTTTTGAGAAAAAAAAAGATGTTTGGAAACATTTGTAAAGATAATCTAATGCAACATCTTAGAAATATTTTTATCAGATATTTTAAATTATTTTAGTTATACATTTCTCTCCATATTTGTAACATATTAGCAAATAATGTACTCGCTGTTTTTGCGTTTAATAGATACATTTCAAGTGTATTGGTGCTTAAAAATAATGACCAATAGGTTTTATGAAAATAACGACCAAAGTATTCACAATTTTTTTTTTATCTAATAAAATAGCTTTGATTTATAATTGACTATATGGAGGATAATTTTTGATAAAAAAAAAATACCTATTTATGAGTCAATTGAATATATTAACTGTAAGCATTAACTATATGAATAATATAACAAAGAATTATACTAGAACTAAATGCTATTTGACATAGAGCTAAATGCTAATTGAAAATAGACTTCAATTTTTTTTCTATTAAATGTTTAATCTGATGCCTTCAGTTTAATTATCTTGTAATGATATTTGTCATTTGAATGGTTGATGTTATGCAGTAGCTTTTGTTATTAATTTTCATTTATCCCAGTTTTCTGTATATAATGTACGCTAGATGCTAACTTTAATTCTATTTTAGAGAAAAACAACTATTTCTTCTTCTCTGTCCAACCTATACGTCCTAGTGTTTTTATAAGTAAACTAAAATGTAAGCATTTACTTTTTCTCATAGCCCCAAAACAGTTTTGTGGTTCCTCAGTTAGTATAAAAAAAAAGGTTGCTTCCGGAAAAAGAAATAGTTACAGTTATCGGGACTAAAGGATTTATTGATTTTCAAATGTTCCATCTGAACGAATTTCGAGAAATGTATTTACTGTTAAAGCATCCAGAATCCAAAACCTATTTGAAATAAACTAAGACTTTCCACATTTCGCTGAAACAGGAAATGGCAAAAATAATCAAATCTTTCTTTTCGCAAGAACAAAAGAAATATACGAAACACACAAAATTCTCTTTTATATATATTATATACATGCTTTATTATATTTTGTTCAAGACAAAAGAGAAAATCGCTCGCTATCGAAGAATAAAGTAGAAAGTAACTCAGAAGTTATTTTTTTTATTTTGACATTATATTCTTTCTGTATCACAGTATCAGTTACCCTTTACTGCCTTTGTTTTGTCTCAATTTTTTTTTTTGTTTGCTAGTTTGCCGCAGGTGCAAAGATAATTTTTTTTTTGATTAATAATTTATGCTGTTCCTTCATTTTTTTTTTTTCGTTTTTCTATGAAAAAGGGGATGTTTATTTATCAGAGCTTTTCATTAACTTTTTAAAGAGCCCATTTATAATATTTTTACATTAATATTTTAAAGAACTACAGTTGATATTTAAAGACCAGCAAAAGCTTACAAAATAATTCCTTGTAAATATATTCACAAGATCGACATCACTTTACCAGCCTTGAAAATAATTACACATAAGGAATTTTACTCAGCGTAAAAATGCCAAAATTAATTTCAATTTTATAATTACTAATGTAAAAAAACGTGAATTTTTTTAATATCCAAACTTCAAGAGATTACCTTCGATTAATTATACTTCTATTAAAAATTTTCATTTATCTGAATGAATTCATCTCTACAATCGTTATTATCAAAACAACTTTCTCACCAAAACACCATTTGTGTTATTCTAAGAAAATATGGACTAGAAACCAAATTTGTAGCTTCATACCAGAATTCATACAAAGCAGTATGAATATTTTATAGCTTTTCTTTTTATTGTTTATTTAAAAATTTATTTTGATCGAATAGCAAACATTTTAACATAATATAAAATTTATATATTTTTCAAATCTCATAAAATGGTACTATTGTTTCTAATGTTTACGCAAATAAAATTGTACAGGGTGTATTTCTTAAAATTTTTTCTCAAGATCATTATATAATTGATTTTCCAATTTTAAAAATGTTTAAAGGATTCATACATTTTAAATATTTTTGTAAATTTTTGACATCTTAGAATTTAATGTTGCTAAACACAAGCAAATTAATCCTAATTCTGAATTAATCTTAAATATCAATTAATAAATTAGTAATTCAGTAAATCATATATACTAGTGGAATTATCAATACACATATTTTCAGGCAGCCTTAAGCCTAAATGATCAAATTTCCAGTATTCACAGATCAATGTCTCATGAATTCGAACCCTACATAGGGCTTAGATCATAATAATAGTGAACATCAATTTTAAAGTAAAATTTCTTCGTCTAATTAGTTCTTGTGAGAAAAAAAAAATAAATATAAAAAACTTTAAAATTATAAATTATTTTTTGGTTTTTTAAAACAAGGACAAAAAATAACGGTTACATACTTAAAAAGTGAATAATTTATGAAACAGGATTTGAGTTTTGCTAACATAAAAATTTTGTTGCACAAAATGGAATGTAATAAATTATTTCAGAGGTCCAATAAATAGCCCCATAATGTTATGCTTTTCACAATTCAGAATCAGATTATTTAAGAAGCGAATTTGATATTATTGCCCTTCTAAGATTTTTCTATTTTTGTTCTTTTCTGATATATGAAGAGTCAATCCTACAATTTACTTTTGAGCACATAAAGTTCCAATCTTGCAATTTAAGTGAATATCAAATCACTACCAATATTTATTTCCAATTTAAGAACGAATGTAGAAATGTGACTCTAATCTCTTGTTGTTCCAAGATGGTGGAATTAAATCTCGGAAGTTTTTAAATAAAGTTCATGTTTTTAAACACTAGATATCATTACAAAATACACATTAATATAATGCAAATGCTTCTTTAACGCCATGCAATGGATGATCTCAAGATTTTTAAATGGGTTCTTTGACCTTTACTTCGGAAAATATTCTCGTGTTATAATGGTTATAACTCAGAAAATTTCCGAAAACTTATCTAATAGTTGTGCACAAAGAATTCAGAAATATCACACATATTTCTAATTGTTCTACAATAAAGAGCTTTAATCTAATATTACTATATTTGGACTTAGAATTTCAAACTCGCTTTCGCTTTGAAGAATATAAACTTAACCACTGAGCCATGGTGATTCTGTTTAATACTATTTGTTTCCTGATTGTAAGTACACGATTAATTTATAAATCGTAGTTAATATTAAAGAACTTACGTTTTTGCACATGAATATTGTAAATACAGAAAAAAAAATTGGACAGTATTTCTATGATTCAAAACCTAAGCATAAAGCACATATAACTCCTTTTATTTATTTATTAAAATAATAACATAAAAGTTAAGTAAAAGATCTCTATGAAGTTACTACTACAGCAATTTTATAATTTATATAAGCAATTTATTACATCTAAATAATTAAAAACAAAAAATGATTAGTGTGTTAATATATTCACTTTATTTCAATTTTACTTATAATCAAGGAAAACGCATATCTCAACTATATTATAAAATCTTTGTAAAGATCAAGTCTAAAAATTAAAATTAAATATCAAATTCAATACATGCACAAATAAACATACTTTATTATGTATATAATTATGGTTCCAAAGTCTTATATTCTTATTTCTATAAAAGAAAACAAAAAAGTGGTTTCTCAAAATATAATTTTCTAACTAATATTATATAATCCTTTTCAACGCTTAATAATTTGCGCCACAGACAGGATATTATCATTCCTTATTTACAAAACCCTTCAACTTGCTACCTTCTCTAAAATCAAATAATTGAGAACTAGTAAAGACAAGTAATTTTATACATGCATGTATAAATTATGTACTGATTACTACACGTCGTATATATTTTATAATTTAATAACCAGGAATTCCCAAAATTAAATTCCGTAGTCAGAGAAGTGAAATAACTTACAAAGAATTTCCTTGTCGTTAATTATAAAGTAATTAAAGTGAAATTCATATTGCGTATTAAAGAGATTAAGTGGTATTAGAATAAGTTGTATAAATTAACATTCTCATGTTGGGTATTACTATAGCTTTTGAATTTAAAATATTTCTATAATTAATTTCTAACTATTAAATATAAATTTCTAGGCAGCCTTTGTACTTATAACTATTACTTTTTATATTATAATTTATCAGTATGGCTTTTTTATTTAATTCACTTTAATTGATTTCGTTTTATTTGAATTTATTTTTGTGTATACACTAATTTTATATATTCCCCTTTAATAATTACATTGATAAACTTTGGCAATTACTTGATTAGACCAGTTTTTTTAAACTGTTGTGAAATCAAAAAAAGAATTTCAATGTTTCTACAAAAAGACAGTAAATTTCGGCACCATAACTGAGTCGTTCGCTTAGAGAGAACATGGATTTTTATTAAATTAATTGAATGAAACTAAAAAAGAAGCATTTTTTTAATAATTATTAAAAACAACTAAGAAAAATTTTTGAATTAAATAATAAATATTAAACAAAGCACAAAATAAAAAAATTTTATATCTTTATTATTTTCTTTATTATTTATCTTTTTTATTTTTTTTTAAATTCAAATTCAGCACACAAGCCATAAGCCTGTAATCACAGTCAATTTTATGGAATTTTTTTGTCTGTAATATTCAACTAACGTGTTTTTATAAATGTTGAAATAAATTAGATGTAAGTGATAAGATATTAAAGTGACTGTATTTCCCAGTTGGGCACAATACAGGGTGATAAGAAATCTAAGTCGAAAGTGTATGACCTACCCTCTGATCATCCCCCAATAACGTCAGATATCACTTTTGAAAGAACCTACTCACACATACATAACTTGTCACGCCTGAGTGATAAAACCAATAAGCTTCTGTTGGAAAAGTCTGGTCAAGTCTACTTCCGAATCTATCCATGTGAAACCATGCTTATTTATTAAATATAATCGTCATCGAAAAGAATATTTTTTTTTTAATAAAAGAACCTTATATTAAATTTGTGAAAAGAAATGTGGGATATATTATTAAGCTCAATTTTCTATCAAATTATTTTGAGTACTTCAAATGAATTAAAATCACCAAGAATGTTTTTGTAATGGATTATAATAGTAAATGCGAAAAGATTATACATCTTTGAAACTGTTGAAAGAATAAAATTCCTTTCATCTTTGGAAAGTAGAATAGTTTTTACAATACGAAGTAAGTGTTTGACTATCAAAAAGTGGTAACGCTTTGAATACTGAGATCGCATATTAGCTGAAAATGTTATTTTAGTAATTAGAAGGATGAGATATTATATTTTGACTGTGAAAAAGGCCATCCTATAAACCTATACATGTTAAATAATAATCTGATAATTTTGACCTACGATTACACTAAAGAGGACAATAAACATGCTTTATTGACTGGGATATTTACATAATGTCCCATTAAATCTCATAATTTAACTTAATCGTAAAATTGTAAGCATTGTCATCAAATGCATTTTAAGATTTATCATATGATCTCCATCATATGCTCATGACTCGAAAAAACATATACAAGCATAAGTAGAGTTAGGTATACAATTTCTACAATTAATGACCAATTTCATTAATGTAATAAATAATAGCAAACATACTGTGACTAAAATCTATTATGACTAAAAAATCACTGTCATGTTTTTGACAGAGTTCATACACTCTGAGATAATTGCATATACATACTTTAAGTCCTAGGATTCCAGATCTTGGAGTTAATAATTGAAGGCGTTTTTACCAGGAGTGGCCTGCAAACTTTGTTAACTACTTAATCTTAATTTTTCTAACGAAAATGTACTTAGTACCACTTTTATTTTTTTAGAAAATTTTAGTTGTTTTAAATGAATGTTTACATTAAAATAGCCAATGAAGATACTGCCAAGCCAAAGAGTTCTCTAAAATCTATCTTTTTCATCCTTTCAATAAAAGTGTTATATGAATTTTAGGAAACGATACTCGCATGTATAAAAGTATCGATCATTGATTGAAATATTGTGAATTTTTCTAGTTTTCTTCAATCCAATTAATAATTAGTTTAAATAAGTGAGTATCTATGCATTTAATCTTAAAATAATAGGATATTTCTATAATATTAGGCAAGGAATATACTTTTGAGAGACAAAATGCTATGAAAAGGAGAAAATAACCCTCAAGTGTAAAAGTGATGCTTAAATTAAAATGTTTAAAATGGTTAGAAATCAAAAACGTTTCCGGTAAATTGAATTTACAGAAAATTGTGTTGAAAACAATCTATACAATTTATAATAACTTAGTTTATCAAATAATAACGTTAAGTTTTTAAAAATTACAGTAATAAATTTACAGATTTCATTGTTCTGAATTTAAAAAAATATTAGAAAATTCTCTTTATTTTCAGTTCAAAATTTCTCAAACAATTTTAATTTTTATAAGACTTTCAATAGAGTGAAATGTGTAGAAATTGTTGGTATATGAAACAGTTAATTAAAGTAAATGTTTTCCCTCAAATTCTGTATTCTTTTTGCACTCCGTTTCAGTTTTGTTTTCCCCTATCTGCTGAAATCGATTACTTTTGATATTGAGTGTTTCATCACGTGGACAATAGGCGATCTTTCTCACAAAGTGTGTTAACGGTGAAAAACAGCAAAAGATAGCTTCAGTGAATCATTAAAAACGTCAAAAGAGCTGTAGGAGAAAGTGAGAAAATTAGTTTTTTATATGGCTTCAAAGTTAAAGAAGTAAGCAAATATAAACTTCTGATATTTGAGAAATAGTTGTTTACCATTGCTCTCACACACATTAACTCATAACAATATACTTCTTTACAGTTGAACAAATAATGACTTTTGTAAAGTTTTATAAAATTTGTTCTAAAACTTAATCAATTGATACCATATAGATCACTTTTTTTCTTTATATTTACAAAAGTTTATGTCTTGTTAATAAACAGTATTTCTGAAATGATAATAAAAATATTGGTACTCTTATTTATTGGAGTATTAAATAAGAAAAAGAAAATCATTCATAAAAAAAATAATAAATTTCATTTTATGTTACATAAAAATAAATTAAATCGGTATTTTTTAAATATTGAATCACTAATGATAACACATAAAAAGTGATTACAGGCTCATTTAATATTCGTGGGGAATAGATTGCTATAGTAGGATAACATTTAACAATAAATAAAAATTTAGCGGAATATTATCTAAATAATTTGACTGCTTAAATTTTATTATATACAAAACACTTGAGCCTACCAAGTAGTAGGTATTTACATAGCTTACATCGAAATACAATTAGAGACAGCGTCTAGTAATTTTTAACTAATTTAAATGACGAGATTAACATCTGAGCTGGTATCTTTATTTCTAATCTTTAATTTTATTACAGCATAGAAGTTTAGTTAAAATATATGAGTTTATTTAAATACATGATACATAAAAGTTGATACGCATATTTATATTTAAATTCATGATTCATTAAAGTTTTAATACTTAAATTTGTCATTTTAATTGAATAAATATGTATATATTTGTATTATAAGTTTTAATATTTGCAATTGATGCATATATTTTCATGAAATCAAAAAATTATGCTAAAAATAATAATTAATTATTCTTAATCCTATAATTTCTGAGGAAATTGTAATTATAGTAAGAAATGTAAGGTATCACAGGGAAACTTCAAAGTAAAATATAAGTGAATTCAAATCCGACAATCAAAAATTAATATTTGTTGTAATTTATTATTGATTCATCATTCATCATTGAATTCATCGTACTTTTTCACTTCAATAAAAGTCAAAAATGAATTATAAGTTGCAAAAAAAGAGGAATTTATATTAGTAGCTGAAAATATGGTTTACATGTTGAGATTAAGAGTTATTAATAAAACACAGAAACAAAATTAATGAAAATAAGGTCTTTTTGAAGTCAGTGACTTCAACATATTCTAAACCTGCTAAAACTTCCTTTGCAAAATGTCCTTTTTGAGTAAAATAGATTGCTTCAGCAGGATAAAATTTATGTGAATACTTTAAATATTTAGATCACAATATTTTTTAATTATTATATGTAACGGGTTAATTCCCAGTGAACGGTACGCTCCTTGTACGGAACGCATATATACATCGGTATGCATATATACAATTATAATTAATTGTATATAATATTGTATAAAATTATATTATTTGTATAAAATAATATAATTTTATATTATATAATTGTATATTGTATTATTATATTAATTGTAAAAAAAATAGCGTACCGTACACTGGGATATAGCCTATGTAACGTTATATAGGCTATATATATACATTAATGAAACATAATGACTTTTTTTATTTTTAGAATTCCTTTTCAGTAGAATTCGAATTCCAATTCGGTAGTAATAATCATAATATTACTATAAAGTAGAGCTTACATATCCTTGAAAGTCGATACTATGTTATTTATTTAGTTACAGGACAATTATAAAAGGAAAAATTAATGCTATTAAAGATTTATAATAGATTTGCGTGACATATATTAATGATATACATCAGTTAAATATTAATATTAAAAAAAATCACAAATATTCTTAAAGTTTTAAAGAACAGGGAAATCATTTGTTCTTTGGGAATTTATAAATTTCGACTTGATATCGAAGATGATTTATGACAGAGTAAGTTATTTTATTACCAAGACTGAATAGAGTTTAGAAAATAATATAACTATTTCTTATCTCATTAAAATAACTTGTTGGCCCATTCAAGTATCCATATTGATCATTTTTAAAAAAGTGAAGATTTTATTATTTTATAAAATATTCTTCTTTTAAAAGGACTTAGTTCGCTTTTTTCACTGATCAAGTAATATATATATATATATATATATATATATATATATATATAACAATACTAATGAAACGCAAATTTCTAACAACTGTATTTTTAATTGCAAGTTTAATACAACTTAAATTTTAAGTTTAAGCTAGAGTTTTGTTGCCTGTTGTTTCAACAACAAATTTAATTTAACAGTTCTTTATAGAACTTATTTTTGTAATTTTCTTTTATCCATATAACTTCAAAGAATTTTTCAATTTGCTGTTAATCACATACATTTTTAAGACTTCTTCCATATACTGAAAGCAAAATTATACCAGAAAAATAATATCTAAGTGCAATAACAAACCAGAAAATATAACTTTAAACTCCTCTTGACGTTCTCCTTACAATTGTTTCAACCGAGTTAAAATTGAGGAAAGAATGAATCACTCAGTCCTCCCCACCCAAGCGGGGATATTCTGATGATTCATAAACAAAGATGAATATGTACCGCACGAATTAATAAGTGAGCTCCCCTCTTTTAATCCGATTCCCCAGACATAATCCCCCACATGTCAGATTGAAATCACCCTTCAAGGTATTTTCCCACAATCCTTAAAAATAAATCTAGTTATTATATTTCCAATAATACCGTCTCCCTCTTGACTTCCTCTCTCTTAATCATTCTGATAAGTTGTTGATTTTTGTGAAGGCTTCATTTGTCAGAGTTGATCTTCACACAGCTTAATTTTATCACTCCCTACAGTTAGAAGTAATTTTTGTTAGAGCGTAGCTGGTTTGTTTATAGACGCACTTAATCAGTGCAGGAGGTATGTTGTGATTGAGTGTTGTGGTACTGCTTGTAAACTTCATGCTTTAAAAGTACAATAAGTGCCGGCACATTTCTAAAAGCTATGAAATCACCTACTTAAATAAATTTCATAATTAATTAATAAATAAAAATTGCAATTAAACAATTAAGAATTCCATTTATTAAATTAAAGTTTGCTTCAGCTACTATTAGTTTATTAATAGACGGAAAATATTTGAGATGATTGTTAAAAATTCATCATATGATCCCAAAACTACTTTGATATGATAATTTTAAACTAGTTATCAACTATACAAAATACAGAATATATTATGCAAAGTATAGAATATACATATATTATGTTTTTTTTTTTTTTTTTTTTTTTTTTTGGTCGAGTTCCAGCCAGGCTGGCAGTATGGGTGCGCTGCTCCACTTTTTCAACTAAACCGCAATTGGGTGTGGAGTCCTATTTCCTCAGTACACATATGCCATAGGTATCCGTTTATAGGGTACGCAACCATTCATACAAGGAAAGGACAAAGACAGAAGAGAGAGAAAATACATCCATACCCGAACTGGGATTCGAACCCAGACCTCCCTATCCGCAGTCCGGCACTAGACAGAGTAGGTGGCACTATGTATTTCAAAATACTGTTAAATTCATTGCAACTATAGTTGAATAATTTGAGAAAATATCAATCCCCTGCATTTACATGAGATCCAAATGATGACTATAAAGATTAATAATTACTCTACAAAGCTAGAATTGAATTCTGATGATTTCCATTGGTTAAGTTTTGAAACTTTTAAAAATACTAAATGACCATAGCTTAAAATTACAGGCAATTAAAACATAATGAATAACCTATAAATATACGGAACCACAAACTATATCACCATTATAAACCATCAATTTCAAGTACAAGATCAAATTCAAGGACTCTAAAATAGGAAATATTGTTTGGAAGAACAAAAGCTGAAAATGATATTAAAAAGATTTTAAATGCTATGAATTACTTGTATACAATCTTTTCTAAATGAAAAAGAAATTAAAATATAAAATTATTTAATACCTATGTTTAGATCTTTTTGCACCAATTGGCTGTATATGCTATCAAAAATGATTTCAAAAGAACAAAAATCTGAAACGAATTCGAATATTTCATATTCCATTCAAGGAATTTGTTTGATCTCTTTTGCAAGATTATAATATAATACTTGCTAATTTTCAGAATCCTTTTTTTTTCTATTTCTAGTAAAAGATACAGGTTATAAAATCGGCAACTTTCATGTCAGTATTTTCTCAAACTTACTCAATTTTCTCTTGATCTTAACTGTAATTTTCTTTTTATTACCCCTGGCAACAAATTTGCATTGACATAATTTTGGTGAAAAATGAGTGTGTGTGTTGGATTTTTTATAAGATAAGTTGAAGTTTACTTGGAGAACTATTATAATGTTTTCCAAACTGATGAATTCATACTATCATAAAACAAAATGAACATTCATTTAGTAAGAGACTGAATAAAGAAATGTTTTTAATTTAAAAAATGAAAACCGGTGAGAAAGAAATGCATAATTTTTCTAATGTATTTTTTTAAAATTATATTACTATGGTAAACTTAGTATCTGTAACAGTCTACAATTAGAGGTCCTATAACAAAATGATGTACATTAAATTAAATTCACATCATTTTTAAAATTCCGTTCAACTACTACTTAACCTTTGCTCGAAATTTTGTTATTAAAACACGTTACCAAGAATCTTCATTATTATCAATTGTTTATCATAACACTTTATTTAAATCAAAACATGAAGTTCAGTAAATGAGAATTTACAAGTTTTTGAATATATAATTAATAGAGCTACAACAGTTCAGACTGCATCAAATTTACTTATCTATACAGAGTTTACGATCGAATAACAAAACTAATTTAGCTTTTCTAACAGTATATAATTAATATTAATTCCATGCTATATTTTATCGATCCAATAAATACAACATCAATATCAAATGTGATAAATTCAAAATAAAACAATGTTTGAATTATGTTCAAAATCAAACAAAGCCAAGAATTATCTAAAATTATTTTTAGTAGTTAATATAAATCTGAAATGTAGAAAGATTTATTTTATATCATTATTCCTAAACTCTAAATATAAACAGAACCACTGACTGTCACAATTTTTTTAAATTTCTAAAACTATTTACCAATGATTATAGTAATAACAATCTCATTGTATGTGGAAAGCATTTAAATATCTCTCTAATAAGTACGTTCTCCGTATTTTCTTTTAAAGAAAAGATATTTTTTACCACAAATAAACTTAAATTCGCAAGTTAATTTATCATAAAAAATATTAAATATAAAAAATAAAGTTTTTAATTGCATATCATAAGTTACGAAAATTAAATAAAGAATTTTTACTACTTTTATATTCTCATGTAATTTATTGTTGTTTTAGTTTAATATGAAAAAAAAGTTAATGAAAAAGTAAGTGGATTTAAAGTTCTTCCTTACAGAATGTCGTACACTGTATATATATAAGCATGGAACACACAAAATATTCGTTTTGCTATAAAAACATAAATTTTAAAGTTTTTTAAATCACACTGTAACGTGTCAAATACCTTTCAGGAAGCTCTCTATTATTAATTTTTTACTCAAACCAAAATACCTAAGAGGTGTTTATTTGTTTTTAAACTTTAATTAAAATATTTAACTGCTCTTATTATTTTAGTAGCCCTTTTGAAAAAAACACAAAGAAATGTAACTGGTCCAACTTAATTAGTAAAGAAAATATGTGTTTTATATTTTTCTATTCTACACTTCTCTTTCATTTTTTGTCTGAATATTTAGTTAATTACACACACTTTATTTCTTTTTCTATTAACAAAAACATTTGCTATTTTGTGAAAAAGAAAAAAGTTTCCCTAAATAAAAGGATAGCAGTGCTACTAATATTAAATTCTTGAAGGTTGAGAGCTATAATAAGGATTTAGAAAAAATTAGTTTTACAATGCATATACGTAAAAAAAATGTATAAAAAGTACTAATATACTTGAAGAGGAACACAGGAAAATAAACCCGGGAAACATTATTAAAAGAATGTGTCACATTTTTGCTTAAAACTGGAATGCGGAAAAATAAATTTTTTATAAGCAAAGCAAAACCAGAGCTATTTGAAATATTGATGGTGGACATCCGAGGAACACAACCCCAGTGTGTGGCTGATATATCGTCCTGCACATGAAAAAAACCCGAAACGAGTCAGAAGTGCTATTGCTCAGCAACTGTGTACAGCAACAATACGACATGTTTACTGTATCCAAACGCCTTCACTAAGGTGGCCTATGCGCCTGCCGTCCTGAATGCTGCATCTATTTGAAAGTTAGCATCGGCGCCACCGTTATTCCTTATTATTTGACCGCATAATTTGCCCAAAGTCACACATGACGTTTTGCTACGTCGTTGAAAATGAGACAATATTTAACATGTTCATTCTTGTTTATTTTAAAGTAATTTGTATCCATCATACTCTCTTCAAAATTATTAAAAAAAATTGCTTTTTATTATAACGTGAATTTGTTTGTTTCTAATTTTTTTCTTTTTTTTTTTTACAATACTAAATATATTTAAAGTTATCCCAATATCATACATATATTAATATATCATGAAATGAATGAATTCTCGCGTAAAATATGCTGTTCTTACAAATTACTCTATACCCCAAATAATTAAATGTGCTCCAAATGCAAAAAATTACTCAAATAAATGTGCACCCAAAGGATTAAGAGTGGTGCAAGTTTAATGAATCTGGATATCTCTTCTCAATTGTGTCCTCTTTACACACGATAGTCCTTTCATTGCCACAAGGGAGTCTCAAAGCCAGGTGATTAGGAGAGGGGTCAGGGCCCGATTTCCTCTCTATAACATAACGACAGGAGATGGGGGTGGTGTTCTCGAATTGTCGTCTGGGGAGGGATTTAGCTGAACGAGCGGACTAAAATCTACAGAGGTTCTGTAACTGAAGATTGCTATTGTAAGAAGGTTATCCTTCCTTACGTGCGTCTGCTCCGAGATGTCATTAGAGCAGATTTTCTTTTTAGGGATGACAATGCACAGTCACACCAGACTCTTGATAATCAGCAGCTACTGGAAATTAAAGATATCATTCGAAGGGATTGGCAAGCGTACTTCCCTAAATTATATTCCATACAGCATGTGTGGGTGGTTATGTGAGACATAATTGCATCCTCCATGAAATACCTAACAAATGTAAAACATTTACTGAATGAAGAATAAGTATTCTTACCTCAGGAACTGCTGGACAATCCTGTGATGATAATTGATAGACTTGCAGGATTTCTAAAATATTCAACCGAGACACGGGAATGCTCCTTCCCCCACAGCGTCACGGATATTCAAGAATCCACACCTTTGGTAGGCTTTTAAAGTACTTAGAAAACAATTTATATGCTGTGAGAGTGAATGGTTACTGTTTAGGAATTCTTTGTTTTTAGAAAATCTTTTTTGGTTTTAATCTTGTAAAATTCTTCACAAGTTAATCCGTTAATCGTACATTTCTTCATTAAACTTTTATCAACAGTATATAAGCTTTTTAAAGAAAAGACGCTCTATTAGTAATACTAATATATATATATATATATATATATATATTTTTATTTATCGAGACATGAAATAAATCAGCCGGGACATCGGAATTTGGTCTGTAAACCGGGATTGTCCAGGTCAAACCGTGACTTCTGCTAATTACAATTATGAAGAGACTGTGCGAAGCAACCATTGCAGTATGAGGACGATGGCACATCCAATATTAAGTCAGTGTTCTTTCTCTTGGACAATTGTCCAAGAGGAAGAATCATTTATAAAGACATTATGAGTTCATTAAATCATTTGCTTGTTTGATTTCATATTGTGCGTATTATATTTATATTTGCTTAACTATATTTTCTTCATCGCTTGAGTACAAAATGCTGTCTCTTATTTTTGAATTTCATGTCTCTCACATGATTTCTAATGAAGTCATAATAAAAAAAATACCTTTTTCTTATATTTTTTTGCACACAAGTGTAGATATATTTCTTAAGAAACAAAAACATTTTTTAAAAATAGAAAATACAAAGCAGCGTTTTCAGAACAATAACAAATTCCGCTCTGAAGGGCAGAATTATTTTATTTAGTATCAATATAATGAAATAAACAATCGTACAGAATTCAACAAGTTGAAACTTTAAAATATTGTAAAAACTGTGTACCTAAAAGCTGTACTGAAGAAGAAACCTCATATTAATTAATTAAAAACTCTTATACGTAAATCTTCTATAAATATATATGAGCTTTAAATTTCTTAAAAAGTTTCTTTGTTACTCCTAATACAATAAAACTAATGTAGGAGATATTTCTTTATCATCAGCTTTTACTTTTTATGTATCTCTTTCATTGTTGATTTTCTTTATTTAAAAATTTTCGTGTTTGCCAACATCGGTGTAATTTTAATCGTAAGAAATTTAATATTCTTGGCGATTAAAGTAAATAACAGAGACATCCCCAAACTTGTATTGTGTAACAAAAATAATATTCTACTCAACTTTCAAAACTTCACTTTTTAAACTGTATCAGATTTTCCATCATCAAAAATATCATAGAAAGCAACTTTTCTGTCTCAAAATATCTGCCAAAACCACAAGTTCCATACGAAAACACAATTAAAATTCTAATGATAGTGCATTTATAAAATAGTTTCAAAAAGTTTAGAATTTTGAGGATGTGGAAGTTTAAGTAAATATACTTTTGATCAAAATAAGCAGAGCTCTCTATAGAATTTCATTTTTAATACAAAGAATAAATATGAAGTTTTCAGAATATTTTAATTTTCATAATTTCTTTTATATATGAAAAAATAATGTTTCTAAATTTTATATAATATAATAATATATATAGTATATAAGAAAGTATTATTTTTATATATGTAACACCCAAGCATTAGTTTGAAAACTTTTGTTCACGTGTAAAAATTTTTTAAACATTTATAAAAGAATTACTTTTTTTAATATGTTTATTTATTCAGGATTAAAATAGCTTATTCTCATGATAAAATTTCAGCTTAAATACACAAAATTTTAAAATTCTTTTTGTTAAAAAGTTTGATTATTTAAGATAAATATTTTTAACAATTTATTTTTAATCTATTACTTTATCCTGTTTATTTTTAATGTCTAGGTAGTTTTGGTAACTTTTTAATTGCTTTTTGGATTTGTGAATAAGTAATAGTTTTCTCTATGTTCATATTTTTCTTAAAATATACATTGTTCCTTATAAAACAATTTTCATTTGATAATCAATGTTTAAAAAAATTAAAGGATCTGAATAGAGAATAAAACATAATGTTGAGTTATATCAATTAAAAAAATGTATGAGATTAAGAACCAATACAATAATTCTGAAATTCATTTTTTCAAGTTTCTCTGAAACTCTGCAATACAAAAATATTTTGATTCCTTCTTATAAAAATATATAAATTTTAAATAAATAATTATAGATATTTCAAACGGTCTCATACTAAAATCAAAAATTAAAAAAGTTAAAATTTGAAATGGTAAGTAAAATGAATAGTCAGAATTTAAAATGATAGTTAGAAAATAATCTTTGAAGGGAATATAGTATTTTTATCCAAAAGTTATACTCATTAAAAATCTTGATAGGAATCTCAAAAAACAAATACTTTGTATTGATTAAAAGTTTGAAATATTTTTTATGCCATGGATCACATAATATCTCATTGTGTCAGCCAGATTTTAAAAAAAAAATTAATTTTGGCATTTTTAATGGTGGTGTAATTTAAACCTAAACTATGTTATACTCCAACAAAATTAATTCTCAATGAAGATAACTGTATTTCAATTGTGCTATTCGTACAATAAGCTGTTGTACATGCAGAATGCAGAGACGAAATAACCATCTTTCGTAATTCAATAACCCTGTTTATCAAACAGAAACTTTTCTTCAAAGACAACTAACAGTGTCAGTATTTTAACACGAAGATTGTGTTTGAATGATAATTTGATCTCGTTCAACACATAGGTTAAACTCTCGAGACTGTTGTATAAGATTGTTTTTTGAATATACGCAGTATCTGTTCCTTAAGTTTTGAAACCTTCCGTTATGAAATTTTATAACCCTTAACCAATTGTCAAAGTCAAGTAAAATTCATTAGCTTACACCTAGACAGATGTGAATATATGAAACACAAATCCTTCAAAAAAATATGACAATGCATAAAGGATAACTTAACAGCTGAATACTAAAAGGCTTTTTTGAAGGTAAACTCATATAAGAAGATAGGTCGCATCATATTCATGTATAATAAGAGAAGAAGTCCAGAAAAATATTAAACGCCCACCTGAGATATCTACAGAAAGAAATCAGAAACGTATACATTCCTACATTGTTCAAAAACAGTTGTAATCGAATCAGAGAGCTTCTATTCGAAATAAGTGGTCATACCATTAGACCATGGTCAATCTTCTACATAATATTTCCAAATGAAATTGTAAAAGGTGGGCTAACGTATCTTTCTAAATTACGCACCTAAATTATCCTTCTAAGTTAGGTCTCTAAATTCAAATCTAACTTATTAGAGACTTCTATCCATGATGCAGTTACATAAGTTATTTTGTGTAACTGAGTAGAAATTTTTAATTTTTTCCAAAATTAATAAAAATGTGCAATAATTTTATGTGTCAATATTAATATTGTGAGAAAAATAAAAAGTGAAAAATATAATGGAAGACACATGAAATTACATGTTAAGTAAATTATATAAAAGATGGATATTTTTTTATTTATCTATAGTTTGCTTAACAAAATTTTTTATCATACATTACTTTTTTTCATCGTATACACAATGAAAGCTGTTCTGTTTACACCAACGAAACCTTAGGAAATCTAAAAGAGCTCTTTTTTTTTTGAGGTTTTTCCTGAGAAAAAAAAGTTTAATAACATTTCTCTCAGTCCTTAAATTTGTTTTTAGTTCATCGTAACTTTCCAAGAAGAACATTAGTCAGGATTCTCTTATATTGCTGAAAAAAAAGTGTCAATATTTTTTCTATGCTACTGCCGTATTTGTCACAATATCAAACAATGAATGAATTTATTACTTCAACCACATATATTGACTGTCCTTGCGAAATATTATCTTATCCTTAAATGACAGTTTAAAGGCTTTTTTAATATTTTAAATGCTCAAATGCATTTTTTAAAGAGAAAATAACTAATGGTTTTTACTTTAAATATTCTTTTTTAAAAACTTTACATGACAAAAATATATTTAAAAGCCGTGATCCAAGATATGTTAGATTGGGGAAAAAGAAATCCATTATTTTTACGTGAACTTTTTGTAACTTCTTTCAGATTTGCTTTGTAAAAAGGCTTAAAACAGTTTTCATGTAGATTTTTAGGTCTTGTGTGAAGCTGACATGCTGTCAAGTTTGATAATTTTTGATACTTTATAGACATTCTCGACGATGTTGCATCCATGCGAGGTGCATCTTTAGCATCCAAATACCCAAACGAAATCGACGAAACCAAAATTGTGCGTAACTGGTTGTTACAGTCATATATAGGACGGTAAACACCTTTCACAATTTTAGCCACCTGGTTAGCATTTTCGCCATTATAAAAGAAAAACTAAAATGTATCGAATTTTCTGTTTGTTGTCTTCTATTTTTAAAACCTTGTACTCATAACTGAATTAATCAAACAAAAAACCGCAAGAGAATATTTTAGTGTCAAATGTCACCTTTCCAATGAGCATAAATTTGAAATTGTTTGATAGATACCTCACGAGATAGCGATCACTACAGACGTCTACCAAAAAAATCATGGATAACTTTTTCCCCAAACTAATATATTTGTTGCGTTATATGTATTCCAATAAATATGTATGTATTTATAAATATTTTATGTTCCTATTTTTATAATCACTGAAATTTATATAAAAAAAAGAATAAACTTCAGAGATTATAAAGAAAGATAAAGATAATGTATATATTGCCCTTATTTCCTTTTATAATCAATAAAGTTTATAATTTTTTTCAAACTCATATCAAATATATAAAATATTCAAATTTATATATGAGAGGGCTATGTTTTTTAACTATCTAACAATATTAAATACTACTCTATTGTTTTTAAAATTAGAAGACATTACTTTAATTCAGTGCTTGAAATCAAGGTATTATTAAATAGTTTTCGATTGCTTTTGCGGTATAAACACGTAACAGTGTTAGTTTAGAAACGTAAAATAGCTTTTGTTTATAATTCTTTATTTTGTGTTCAAATTCAAGAAAGATTTACTAACAATCCCTTATCTTATTGAAAAAAAATTCATTTATTCCAACGAGATAACTTAGATATCTTTTTAAATACGACTTTATGCATATTTTTTTTTTATTTATTAACGTATAACAATATCGTAAACATTCGTCTTCATATATAACAAATCGCTTACATTATTAAACAATCTAGTTGGATGAAAAGTTACAATCAAAATGCAAATTTTTTATCCATTTCGTAAAAAAAATAGGATCCATTTTTTTACAAAGGTAACCTTTTCAGGCTGCTGGTTGGTAAATCACATATAAAAGTAATCATGTAAGTATACGTGCATATAACAAAAAAACATGTCACTCTAAATTCAAAGGATCGTCGGAAAATCTGGCAGATTTTATCAAGTTCTGGAGAACTAATAACGAAACTGTCGCTTATACCAGTTTTTCACTTTTCTGCTCATTAACTTTTCGATGGTGGCCAACAATCCGTAGAAAGAAAGGCATCATCGTGTCAAAGCTCTTTCTACAGTTATAAAGAGAAAACCGGTCCCAGCTTACATTTCTAAACGAACTGTGTCAGATTTCTAAGCACCCTCCTTATTTGTTCAATTTATAAAGCCTTAACAATTTCCAAGCATTTCCAGGAATATCTTCAATTTATTCCTTTTCTGAGGAAGTGTCTCTACTCTGAGGAAATGGAAGCGTTGGAGAACGAAAAGAAAATTCCTGGTTCTGTTCCGGAGTATCTCCGACTCCTTGTCCAAATTCGTCGATTAAGGAGGCGTATAAATTCCAGCCCAATAATTTTCCACGCTTCTAAAGTGTGATTTGAACTTTTCAGAACATTAATGACTCCTTTTATAATGATGAAAGAATAAATCTTCTTTGAAAGGAGTGTTTTCTCCGAAACGGATACTGGACAGCTGTCTTGGTAGCGTCAAGAGGTAATCATCAGGAAAAGTATTTTCATCCTCATAATCGATCCTCTTTCTTACAAATTCATCTCATTCAAATCCGATTCATTTGCAGTCAATATCTGTCTTTCTCGAAACCGGCTGTTTATTTTTAAAAGACTGACTTTCCAATAATTTTAGCTTTCTGTTGCTCAATTTGAGCCGCAATTCAAAAGAAAAATTCTTGTTTTTATTTTCTTTCTAAAATGTTAATGAATTTAAAAACTAATATTAATATGTATAATTTGTTTTAGCACACATAATTTATGCATTACATGCATATAGCTATAATAAGAATAATAAAAAAATAAGAACTAACAAAATTCTCGATTATTTTACATTCAAATAACAATATCTATTATTTCACACATGATTACATACATATAAATTTCAAACTAACATTTCTATTAAAATTTCATTCTATTAAAACAAAATCAATCAGTTCTCAGCGCCTTTTTAATTGGTGCATAATGTCGATTTAAATGCCTCCCACCATCTCTTTTGGTCAGAGTGCGTGGCTGCGGATCGGGAGGTCCTGGGTTCGAATTCCGGTTCTGCCCTTGATGTATTTTCTCTCTCTCCTGTCTTTGTTCTTTCCTTGTATAAATGGTTTGTGACTGGTTGCCTACCCCATACTCGGGTATCTATGGCATGTGTGTGTTCTGAGGAAGTTGGATTCCACATCAATTACGGTTCATTTGGAATAGTGGGGCAGCGCACCCAATATTGCCCTCCTATCTGCCACAAGACAACAATAACAGTCTATTTGAAATTTTATTTTGTGTTTTTATGTTAATTATTTTTATTATTGTTTTTTCATACTTAACTATATTTCTTAGAATTTGCCCGAATTAAAAAGTATTTTAAAAATAATGGATCGTGTTACTCTAAAAAAAACTCTATTTTTTCTATGATTAATTTTTAACACAATCTTTCGTACTTCCCTCAAAATTCATAGCTTCCATAATATGACACTCATTATACACTGCGAGTAAAACTAAAAAAAAAAACAATATAAATTTTAAGTCGATAGCTATGAAATTGTGGAAAAGAGGTTTTTACAATCACTACAACGAACGTGCAATTCAATAGAAAGGTTTACAACATTTCTATTGTAAGCAAATTTTAAACAAATGTCACTGGTGAAGTGCGCGAATGTAAAACTAAATAAAAAGATGGACGGGAACGAAATTAAAGACATACAATGCGAGTGAGTTTTTTTTTGTGAAATGTAGTAAAAATAACTCATCTGGATAACTTCATAAGTGGAAGAATAGTTGGAAGGCCTGAAGGAGGGGTGTAGTGTGACCAGTATAGCGGAAGAGTTCAAAATCAACAAAAGTGACGTTTCACGCGCTTGGAAAGCTTTCTAAACTGTAGATACAAATGCTAGAAAGGTTCGTGTAGTGGCGCTCCAGGAAAACAAGTGCAGTGAATGACCGATATATAATAGTCCTTCATGCGAGAAGAGCCCGAAACCTGTCACAAAGCCCCATTGCTCAGCAATTGTGTATAGAACAGGAGGGACAAGTGTCTGTCCCAGTTTTCTATGCCCAGACGTTTACACAAAGGTGGCCTATTCACTCGCCGAGCTGAATGCTGCATCCCTTCAAAAATGGGCCATTCATGGCGCAGTTTAAAAGGGTGCACGCTGCACAAAAACTGGAGATCTCTTCAATAGAATCGAGTCCTCTTTACGGATGAGAGTCGTTTCAGTGCCTCAGGCGATTCTAAATGCCAGCTGATTTGGGGAGAGGTTGGGATACGGTTTCATCCCAGTAACATCTCGGGGAAAGACCGTTAAACAGTAATTATCGTCGGGGGAGGTATTATGGTGAAGGGCGGACTGAGCTCCATGTTTTCGACAGATGTTCTGTCACCAGAGATAACTATTGTAAGGAGGGGATCCGTTCACATGTGGCTTTGTTCCGAAATGCCATTGGGGAAGACTTCGTTTTTATAGATGACAACACACGTCTATAGCTACTGTTCAGCATCTACTAGAAAACAAAGATGCTACTCTAATGGACTAGCTGGCGTACTCCCCTGACTTAAACTGCATGGAACATGCGTGGGATGCTTGTGGCATGAT
>JAPDSC010149498.1:399600-441176 GCA_026290005.1 Latrodectus geometricus
TCTGACAATTTGCACGAAGCGATCCCTGCAGTAAGGGGAGAACATATCCCATACTAAGGAACACCTGCTAGTTGTTCTTCCTTTTAGACAGCCATTCATGTGTGACGATTCTATGAATTCAATAAAGCCTTTTTTATTTTCCATACGATAAGCATTGTATTCATTTTTTGCTTTCTCCATCATTTAAATACAAATCCTGTCGCTCATTTCTGAGTTTCATGTCTCTTAGATAATTTCTCAAGGGATTATGGAAAAGTAACACCTGTTGTTTAAGTTTTGCACACCAGTGTATTTAAAAGCGAGTCTCAACCATGTAGGTCGCTCTAATTAAGGAATCTATTGATTCTTTTATTTAATTCAACACTTTACAATTGGAAATATACTTACATATCCTAATTTTCTTCTATATATTCAGGTGTAAAGTTAAATTATTTATCAAGGATCCCAAAACATTTAACAATTGATAATTTAACAACGTTGGCAAAGATTTTCAATACAAAAATATTATTTTTCTGAAAAGATAAGTTAAAAATGGTTTTATTCATTATTCGAATTAATCATTTAGTTTTCAAGATATTATCCAGAAACTTTTAATACATATTGCATATAATAATATAATTGCATCCCTTATAAAAAACTGGAATGTTTTTTTTTTTTTTTTTTTTTGAAAAAATTAGAAGTATTCTTATCTATAAAATATTAATGTGAAATATCGAATCCCTACTCAATCACATTGGTTATAATTTTAAATTTAATGTTTATTTTATTCATCTATCTTTAAAGTGAGTAAATCCAACAAGATTCAAACTAATGTTTTCTACGTGGTATATTTTTATCCATCCTTAATGTTGAGACAATAATCTTTTTTTTTAAAGTACAGGACTTAAATAATTGCATGAGATGAAATTCTTTGAAAATCAAATGCAGCTAATATAGCCTCCAAAAGCGTTATATTAAATAAGATCTGCTATTCCTATAGTTCAAGAAAAAAAGTAATATTATATACTGTTATAAAACTGTCAAAGAGAAAAAACAATTCAGACGACAAATACAACTAAAAACAAAAATGTCGTATTTACTCAATGCTGCTAGGAAGGAATGGGATTTAAGGTATCTTAGCGATAAGATTTTAAACACTAGACTGAACTGAAGGCAAGCTAAAAGGCTTTTTTTTTTTTTAAAGAGAAAATAGTTAAGTGTTTAAAAGTATTTCTAAAATATATCTCACGAAGAAGCTTTTATCTGTTTCTTTCGTAACTGATTTAACAATCCTCTTTCAACACCACGGAGTCAAATTAATATATATCAAATAATGGATGACAACTTTAAACATAACCGACAGAAGAATCATTTTGACTGCTTATATTTCGTTATATTTTCTTTGTCAGACGGTAAATTATATTTTCTTTGTCTTACCTTCTGATTGTCATGGGTACATTGTCACAAATTACTTCTAATATGTAATGCAATAATAAAAAATAACTCATTTTTTATGTGCATAAACTTTATAATGTTAATGATTTTTTTTATTAAAATTCCAAATCTGAAACAATTATATAGGAATTCGATGTATTTTATAAAAATGTTTGTTTTTGTTGCCAAATAAGTGTAATAAACTTATAACTGATTCTTACAGCCTGAACCAAGAGCATTAATTTACTTCTTTTAAATAGCTTGTTTAAAAGTGAGTTTATTATTTTCAATTTCACTTTTTTTTAATTTGCATTAAATTAAATTTACAAAAAAAAATGAAATTGAATTTTCAGTAAAATGAAAACTACTTAAAATATCTGGACTTCAAATTTCAACTTAATTTAAAAGAAAAATAAATTATAAAAGCATTTTTCATCTATTATTTTTAAAATGGTCTAAATTACCTGCCTTTTACGCTGTTAACTCTAATTCCAGTTCAGCTTTTTCTATTTCTCTGTAATTTATATATCTCTTTTAAAAAGAGGCAATATAAAAAATTAATGACTTAGAAACAAAAAAAATCATTATTAAAAACTTATTCCAAATATTCAAAGCTATTTTTTTTTTTTTTGGTATTACTTCTATACAAAATAAACAAACACATTAAAAGAAAATTAATCTTACTAATTTAAAGAATAAGCACTTGGATAAATTTTATTCTGTATTTCAATTAAAACTAATTTTAAATTAAACTAATCAATTGTGGAATGTCAAAAATCCTTTTTTTTATCAAATTTATCACATTTCAAAATTTTTAAAAATTAATCTGAGAAGTAGCTTTATTTAATAATTTTAAATTATCATTTGACAAAAGAAAAATATTTGAGCTTTTGGAAAAATACTTTGATTCTTTCAGTGAGTTAATGATTAAGAAAGAAATGTTTGAAGCGAAGGATTAAAGAATCAATTCCGATGTCAAAGAATAAAATAAGCGAAAGGTAACTGTTTGAGAGTTCTCCTTTCTTTTCCCCTCAAGGCAAGAAAATCTGGCTCTTTCTATGAAAAGTCATTAAAGAACCTAGTATGATCTAAATGCTCAAAAGGCCTCAAAGTAGACTTGAATTGCAAGATTATCCACTTGACACTATCAAGAAAGTTTACTCTATCGCAGAAAGCGGAGATAAATTTTTCAAACCATTGCTGACAAAAAAATCTGTCTTTTTCACTACAGAATAAAAGCAAGGTATTATATTCTAAAGAGTACATTTTATCATGGAACTGATATTTTATCATTTACAGCTGTTCTATGTCAAAGAAAATTTATTCACTAAAAACTGAATGTCTGTGGGCATTTTATACACATAATCACGGATAATTAGTAATGTAGACATTAATATATATATATATATATATATATTCCACCCACAAAATCAATACTTACATACGGAGATAATGTAGCCATCAATTATTTTACCATTAAGGACGAGAAAATATCTTTTGAAAGTTGATACATTTATTTGGAAAGCATCATATCCAATGTCTTTCGATTATATGTCACTATATCAATTATATATCTATTAGTTTTAGAACTTTTTAGATGATTGATTGAAAATTTTCCTATTCCATCTTGTTTAAAAGTAATCTAATCACAATGAATAATCGCATAAGCTATTTTTACATATATCACTTCTCATTAAAATATTAATCATAAAAACTGAAACACTATGCTTAGGAATTATTTCAAACTAGGGTAAAATAAATAAATATGGTTTCACATTCGAAAATTTTATTTTGCGAGTGTATCATCACTTACCTTTTTCGTCAACGATATATTACAGATATTCGCTGCACCAATCTTTTTAAAATAGTGCAGATGCAATAACTCAAGTTTTGCTTCCCGTACTTTTTGTCACAAAAAAAGTTTTGCTTTTTTCTATTTTTTTTTTTTTTAATTCTGTGATCTGTTTTCTTAGGTCACGCGATTGCAGTTCGTGTACTGGATGGCTTGCACGCGTTTCTCGCTTCGCATTTATCATACTCCAGAAGGTGGCCACTCAGTTTCAAATACAGGAAAGATCGCATAGAACCCTCAGATTTTGCATGAACTGGAATGCTTTAGAATATGTATATATTTTACGTTGTATCCTCAATTTATAAAAGATATACTGAAGTACTTTTATTATGAAATGCTTTTAGGATGAAGAACTGTCCACTCATAAATAAAAGCTACGTTTTCAAGCAGTTGCAAAATCGATAAAAGATGGATAGGAATAAAAGAATTCATTTTTTTTTTTTTTTGAGAAAAATGAATTGAATCGAAACAAAGTTGCGTGTGGATAAAACTGAAATGTATGGAATATATTGCAATTGCGCGTCTAGGTCTGGCTGAGCTTGCCTCGATCGGTTATAAAACAAGATAAATGTCATAACGGTTTCAAAACTATAAATTACTTCTCATTTTCAGGAAATAGTTTCATTTGAAAAACATGACAGAAATTCATTCCAAAGAAAATTATATATTTCAATATTCCCCTACATTTTTTTCAAAAATATAAAAAGGGTTATCATAATATGATATATAATTTTAACATTTAATATAGTAATTGATGAAAAGAAAATACATTTTATTAACGGGAATAATTTATTTCATCTAAGGTATTGCATTTAAGAACACTCTGGTAAATTTTCTTAAAATGATTACATAGTATTTTGTAGTGATTTTTATTTGACATATAATAGTCTTAAAGTTAATATATAATTCTGTACAGCCTTTATCATATATTTTATCAATCATACATTCTTTCTGTCGCCAACTTTGTAGAAGTTTTATTAGTAAATAGATTAGAAAAATGCTACTTATTCTGACCTGAGACAGTATAATACTTAAGCATTTATTAGAAAACATGAGCGTAAAAACTCTGTTATTAATAAAGCTTCTATTATATTAGATGTATCATTTCTATTCCTATCTACTTTATATTAGTTATTATATATAAGAATATCATATTATTATATAAAAGTAACTTTATATTAGTTTCTTTATACAACTGTCGAGCTTTTACCTTCCTATGTAAAAATTACAATGTATAGGATTAAAATTTCTATTATTAATTATAATTATTAATATATTATTAAATTTGCTTATATATTAATAAAATTCCTATCATATTACATACGCAACTTCTGAACCTATTTAGGTAAAAGTTGTAAAAAATAGGATTAAGGAGTGAAAAAGGACAGTTAGTAACTTTATTTAAACATACTTCTATAAAATCTGTTTCGTGGAATTGTTTTTCTTACTCATAAAAGAACTAATAATTCATGATTTGTGCAATGGAATTTTTCCAACTTCGAAAGAATGTAGTCCTCTCTTAACTTCAGATAGACATATAAAAAGTTTTATTTATAAAATCTCCTTAAAATTGTTTATAAATACCCATTTTCACATAAATAATTTTGTTTTTATTCACATAAAAATTATATTTAGAGTGTTTTAGTATCTATATGGCAAATTTATCAGTATAATTCTTGCAAACAGAAAATTGGATGATTCTTAATATAACTAAAGACCTCCCTACTTAATAAACCTCTCGTCGGTGTTCTTGCCTGGTCGGGGCGTTGAGGCTTGTGTGCACCCATGACCTTGAGGGCTATGCCGGCGGTAGCTTGCTACTGGTAGGGTCTCCCAAGCCGGATTAGTCGAAAGGTAGGTGCCAGACGAAAAGGAACACCATCAAGAGCCAAGAGAGACCTCTACCTCAGGTGCTCAGATCCCCGGATTCACAGAGGCTGCATTTCATCTCCTCCTTATGATACTGGACTGCCTGAAGCTCTCAAGAGATGATATTTACTCTTCCCCCATTCCTGTCCTTGATTACCTTTGGGTCAGCGGTCTTTTGGATCTTGTCTGACTTCGTCAGATAGCAGGAGGATTAGAAACAACAACAACTAAAGACAAGCGTCTTGGAGGAACGAGATTCAATTGAATAATACCGCGTTTCTAAATTAATACATTGGGGCTTATAGTAAATCATCAGTTATATAATATTAAAAATGTTAATTTAGATATCAAAATGACCATTTGAATTTATATTAAAATTAGGGACAACAGAAAATTTTCAACGACTTTGAACCAGTACAAATAGTAATTGTGAAAACATGGAAATGCTGATTTATGTTTCTAACATTTAAATTTAATTTTTTTCCATTTCCATTTATAATTTTCAATTTTCAAGACTCTAGAGTTACACAAATATTTGTTGCTGCATCTTCAATATATTCAGAAACAAAAACACGCAATGTTAAAACAAGACTCCTGGTCAACCATGCAGTAGAAGTCCTCCTTCTTTAATAGTTTTCAGACAGCATTAAAAGTGAGGAGATTCAACAAATTTATAAAAAAATCAATTGCTCTGTAGGTATCACAACTTTTGGTTGGTTTAAAATCGAACTTTTTAGCTTCCGGTCACGATATCGAACCACTTTTAGCAGCCATGCTCCTACGATTTCTCCTCAAAACTAAGACTCTCTTTTAATTTAACCACGCAATCTTAGATTATAAAAATAAAATTACGATGTTAGTCACGACATCACCAAATCAAAATCAATCAAACATCCTGAATCGGGAGAAAAGCTATAGCCTTAATCCATTTACTAGGCAGAAGCCAAAACATCATTTTCATTGATGGGAGATTCATTTTTAAACAATAGTTAAAAGATATGGACAAGTGAAAATAATATTACAAAATTAATGAAATATTTTCATTTGCTTTATATTTAAAATATTCCATATATATGAGTTAGATCGCTATTACTTATTTAAAGAAAACAATTTATAGAAAAACTGCTTTCAAAAATGCAGTTGAAACATCACATTATTATATTCTTTTCTTTTCTTTTTACATTATCATGGATATTATTGGATTCATACAATTCTGCATTCAATTCTACATTCAAATTCTACATACAATAATTGCATTTAGCATAAGACTACAAATGCTGGATATATTTACGTAGTTATTAAATAAATAAGTTAATATTAGAAAAATGATCTAGTACTTTTATTAAAATAATGAATAAAGGAATAAAGCTGGGATTTTATACAGAAATTTCAGAAGTATTTATTTTTATTGCGATGATATATAATTTCAATTCTAATTAACATGGAGGAAAAAAAGTTCTAAGCCATTCATAGTATATATTACATACTAAAAAACTCTAACTTTCATGTTTAATGAAGGAAATTTCTTAAATACCTAAAATATGATCTCAGGCTTTTGGTACTGTTTCTCTTACAATGCTTTATTTAATTCATAAAGCAGTTCAAACTTATCAGAAATGCAAAAAAGTGCAGAAATGTATTTTCCATTTAATTTTTCCCCAGCTTTCTCAATCAGTAAGCGGATATATTCCAGTTGGTAAAGATGTTATTGATCTATGGTGGGGTCGTTAATTAAATTGTGCCGGAGGGTCTTAAGAGGGTCATGCTACAGAGAGGAAGTGTATTCTTTCTCTGAAAATGTCACTTTTTTTGCATCTGTCAACCCTTTGGGAGCTTATTGAAATACTGTTCATGTTTTTGAGATGAAAAAGAGAAGCTTATCTTATCTAAATGAACTGTTTCGAAATTTGTTCTTACTATTTTAATGAAATATAACAGCTATAGCATACAATCCTGACATGTTATCAAATTATTGTAAAATTTATTGTGGTACATTACTGTCAAGTACTGTCAATTATTGAGTTATACAATGCGTTGTTGAAGAAATTGATGGGGAAATTCTAAATAAACACTCGGAGATAATTTTAGACAAGATAAGAAAAGGTATAAAAATTATATTAATTTACGTCTTTTCGCACTTGATTCTGAGCTCATTGAATCAGAAAGTGAAAAAAATACACAATATTTAATAAAGTACACCAGATAGACGGAAGTTGATTTTTTTTTCTCAATTAAATATTGTCTTATAAATTGTACACTCAAGTGCCAGAAGAACTGGTATTAGAGTGAATTTGGAAAGAATGTACGTAAGCAACCAATCAGCAAAGCAATACTTTAAACTGTATTTAAGTAAGACATTAGCCCTCCCGAAAATATGAGAGATCGGTTATTTCTGCTACAATAACAGGTTAATTAATAACAGGCAACCAATCAGCAAAGCAATACTTTAAACTGTATTTAAGTAAGACATTAGCCCTCCCGGAAATATGAGAGATCGGTTATTTCTGCTACAATAACAGGTTAATTAAGATTTAGTGATTTTGAATGTGACGTTATAGTTGATGTAGGAAGATGGAACATAACAGTTTCGAGGTAGTTTGAAATTTGGATTTTCTCGATCAACCATTTCTGAATATACCTTGAATTTCGACTATCCAATAAATGTCAAACAGCCAGTGCAGCTAGAAAAAAAAGATCTTGAAAAACCTTGGAGAAAAATTTTTTCGTAATTGAAATACTTTGGTAGAATCTCGGTAGAGTCTTTCTTTCTCGGAAAGAAGCGTTTTGAATCAATCAAAAACAATGAGCATGTGTACATTTAGGGTGGAACCTAATGTTTTTCAACTGAATGACATGAAGGTTAAAAAAGGGTGTCTGAATGTTTTGACCTCATTTGATTGTAATTCAAAATTTATTTCTAATCGTCTGCTTCACTGTTAAAATGATTTACATAATATTGCTAGCCATGGGAATGAACTTTTTATTGTTTTTAAATAAGGTTTAAAATTTAAAAGTTTGCAAAATCATAAAATTTAAGTTAAATTCTAAAAAAAATTAGAAGTTTTTTATTATAAAAATGCTTTAAAAAATTAAGTTCTCTATAAAACAATGAATCATTTATTTTAACTTAACGACCATGAGCGTACAGGCATCCTAAACTAAAATATAAAATTGTCACGTTAGTTTCAGGTACATATAAGACAATAATAAATCAAATGAAACTTATAGTTGTTTTTGTGTCAATTAATAGATATATTCGCTCAATGCTTCATCATAAAATGACGTATATCTTTTTTAAACTGAAATCATTTCTTTCTAAACTAACAAAATGAGTTTAAAAATAGTCGTTTTTAATATATTTTTATTTTTTGTAACGTCACACAAAATGAAATTTGAACAATATTCTACCAAAATGTCGGTTTCTAGCTAACTTAAAATAAATATTAATTTTCCTTAAAAAAATTTTCTTATATTATTTGTAATTAATTTAAAATATAATTAATGCTGATTTAAACTCCAGATAAATTTCTTTATTTCACCCAAAATGAGTGAAATAAAGAAATTTATCTGGAGTTTAACCGTTGGTTATATTTAACCGTTTGAGTGCTGAAGAGTTTTCTTATATATATACTAAAAGTGCGGAATGAAATGCGTAGTAATTTAATTAACAAAACAAGAGAAGTGCTATCACGCTTCTCAGCATTTTTGGCGTATAACAAGCGATGTTACATTCCTCTATCCAGAACTTTTCGCTCTCCAAGAAAGAAGAATACAGTTCTTTCCCACTTTTAAAAATTGCCATCTACGCATTTCCCCTGAGAATAGAGAAAGAATATTTATAGAAACACAGGTGTCCCTTACTTTCTACATTCCCATATAATTTATTTAAGAAAATAATGATGTTTACTTTCTTGTGATTTTTTTGAAAAAGCATTTCTTTTGCGATATTCATTCAATAATGCGTTTTCGCTTTTCATCATAAATCACTGCTCAAAAATATATTGTCAAATACACAAGATAAAGAGTCTTCAGCATTTAATGACTTTGTAATTGAGGACAGTTTATAACCTTTATATCTCATTTGATTTGTTTTTAGCTAATGTATACGGAAGACTTTAATTTGCGATGTTTTGAGAAGCTGTTAATTATTTTGCCCAGTTTATACTTTTGTTTTAAATAATAGAACTTCTTATTTTCGCAATTAAATTAAAACAGTCTGAAATGATATTTTTAACTCTTTAGTTTTATTTATTTATTCATACCGTATTACAAAAAAAAATATCTAAGATAAGATCTGTTTCTGTTTTCACTGCTTTAATTTAATGCTTATTCTTTTAGCTCATTATTAGATTAGAACTTGAAACTTGTACACTTTTTTCTATTAAAGTATAAAATCTCAAGTCTTCAAGCTTCAGTTAGAAGTGATTTTTTAAAAAATTATTTTTAGGTATTTATTTCTGTATCTAGTACAACAAAAACATCTATTGTATATTCTACTAGTGTTTCCACTGCAATATAATTTAATGTCTGTCTTTTCAGCTCATAACTATAGATTGGAATCTCCGAAATCTAATTACATCTTTCCTTCTGCTCGAATCTAAATTAAGTCAGCATGCGATAAGTCAAGTATGAAGTATAAATTCATTGAACCAAATGTAAAATGATTTAAACGGAACGCAGCGAAGCGGGTACATTCAGTTAGACTATAAATCATATCCTTCAATGTTAAAATCAATGCAGAAGATTGTGCTTGTCAAAATCTGATCACTTTAGGGCTATTATTAATTTATATGGAAATAATTTGAAAATGTTTGTAATCCATTTTATCGTGTGCTCAGTCAGATGGGTGGGTGCAATTAACGTGATTGCTGCTCATCTGCACTTTTTAAGCAGGAGAACAATGGCATCTTGAGTTTTGTACAATGCGTATTAATTGTGCTTTCATTGCCAGTACGAGACAATTACACATATTTAACAATAATACACGAAGCATTTGATCAGGGCTTGCTCATCTTATACGCATCTATATCACTCTGATATGAACAATACATATTGTTTATAATCTGAGAATATTTGGAAGTCCACTATGTGAAACCAAATTCTTTAATCTGAAGACTCACTTTATTGTCATGAGACTGCGTTCTTAGAAATGGAAGTTCTCGGGTTCGATACCGGCAGTTAACTACCGAGATATTTGTTGCGTTTCTGCTTTTTTATACTCGTCTGTAGAAGTAATTGCCTAGGATTTGCATGGGTTTTCTTCCTTCTAACGACGTGTAAATGAGATACTTTCTCCATGGAAAGTCCACCCTGTAGGCGAAACGTGGTGGTTGCTCAAAAATAGCCTTACAACAGCGTTTAGCTTCAGGCTGACCTCTACATGAAGTGCCAATCCTATATAGTAAAATATAAAAAAAAGGGTTTTATAAGATAATGCTCAATCTCCATCGAAGAATTTAAAATTACTATAGTTCCAGCCATTTTTTTTTTTTTTGGTTTTATATTTATGAACTTTTTTTTGTTTCTAATGGTGAACACCCTTGAGCAAGTATAGCACATTAGCCGCAACAAGGCCGGAAACTGCTACTCGTTTTATCATTTCCCGGTGGGCACCTGTGAATCAAGTCATGGAGGTACGAGTAGCATCGCCCACGCCACACCACCACAAACCTGTTTATAGGGCGGGCCACATTCATCCATCATCTGAGGAAAGGACAAGAAACACAGAGAGAGAAAGAGAAAGTACATCCATGCCCGAGCCGGGATTCGAACCCAGGTCCTCCCCATCCGTAATCAGTTACGCTAACCACTAGACAGGTTGGGCGGCATATTTATGAACTTATTACCATTAATGGTTTGTAAGTATAAAGATATCGTTATTTTTTAATAATTTGAGAATTTACCATGAGTAACAAGGGTCACAAAGTATTATCATGTATAACTAAACCTATTTAGTAATGGAGCATTAAAGAGCAAGTTAAAATGCATAGTCTCTATCAACGTGAACCATTACTGGATCAGAAGCACAAAAAAAATTATATCCTTCCCATTGTTTCTTGTGTTCAGTTGATCGGGTTAAAGATCAATACTGTTATCTTTTGTTCACAAAATGATATCTTTACCGATCAAGTTATGTGTCCTTGTATCATTTCAGAAGAATTAAAAATCGGATGTAAATTATTATAATTGTGATGTTCGTTAACATTAAATAAATCGTTGTTGATTCTAAAAACCACAGATTGGCAATTCACTTCCCCATCCGATTAGTCTGGATTCGATCACCAACAGCCGAATTACTTCCGATCCTGTATAAAATTGTCTCCGGATGTTTATTTAGAACTTCCTCCTAATCCGCCGATAATAACGTATTGTACAAGTCCAGAACTACACTCATTTTCAGGTTATAAATTTTTAGTAAAAATCTATAAAAGTATAAGATCTATTCTTAATCTAATTATTTCTTAGAAATAAATAAAAATACACAAATGATATTATTACTGATAAATTAACATGCTACGATAATTTCTTAAATTTTTCATAAGCTTCTCTCTGAGAAATATTTCAACACATTTTCCAACTTTTTCAGACTCATTTCAAAAAAGGTACAATGTGTTCCAATTGTTCACTATGTATTATCTATATAATTCGTATTTCTTGATAATCTCCTTTCACCCTCACGTGAATGGAATTAATAATATTTTTTCTTATTTTCATCACGTATAGAGCCAAACTTGTCTTCGCGAGAAATTGGGAAAGTTTGAAATGCCATTTGTTCTTTTACTTTTAATTTAGATGGTAGAACTGTGAGAAAAACACTAAAAATAATTATAAAAATATTAATTTATGAAAATATTTATTTATTTTTAAAATTCTTGCCTGTTTTTTTTTAAGTTGCGTTTTGTAACTCTATATTTTTTAAAGGAAACTTTTTTTAAAAAAAAATTGTTCATTTTATTCAAATTGATATATTTTGCTTATGTGATCTTTTTATATTACATATCTAATTAATTATATATCTAATCATGTTTTCAGAAACTAAAACATTCTTCGCAAATTCCGGGAGCACTTGGGAAAAATGGCTCAAGAAATTAAAAATTACTCAGAAATGCTTAAGAATTAGTTGGTTCTAAATTAGGAGTGATTAGTCTTATATTAGGAGTGATAGAACACACACTGAACTTCATAATCACAAAATTTTAATCTACGTAGTATTTTTTTTTTGTATTTAATAATATATACAAAAAATATTAAGTTTGTTTAAGAATATGTTGCAGTAAAAACCAAAAACATTAATCTATGTGGTTAAAATAAGTATATTTTATATAATAAAAGTTTTAAAATGAAAACAGAACCAAAAATTAAATTATACATGTAAAAATATATACTAATATGTTAACAAATTCATATGCATAATTCTTATACTGTGTGTGTTATACATAACATTTCCAATAAAGTGAATTAAAAGTTCTAACTCTCTGTTATTTTCGTTTAAAAATTATTACAGAAAACTGTACATATTGAAATCCTCAATCTGTTACTTAAAAAGATTAAGCAAATACCGAACTAAATTAGAGTCTTAAATAATTCCAATATACCAAACCGCCATATACATTGTCTTGTTCTATTTTTTGTGAGGAAGAGTTATTAATTATTTAATCTGATCTCTCTTTGGGAATATAATTTCAACAGCTTTGAATTTTGATATTGTTGACGCAGAGTTTGCAAATTTACATTAGAATAATTTTATTTTTTGAAGTGCACATAAGCGCGATTTTCCTAAAAATTCAATTTTTAAACATGAAAACGCAGTAGCGTTTCCTCTAATTTTGAGAATTTTCGTTTAACTGTTTTAAAATTAAGCTTAATGGTATTAAAGCATCGTTGATTTCTATGAAATATAAAAAATTAAATGTTTTTTCCTAGAGAATATATTCGTCTCCTGTGACATGTATTTCAAAAGTTATTCCTTACAGGAAAATTATGTCATTAATATAAACTTTGTTCAGGGAAATTATTAAGTACTCATGAATTAGAATTATTTTTTGCTCTCTTTAATTGAAAATATTTAAAATATTTATACGTTAATTTTTCTGGGAAGGGAAAATCGCATGAACAGAAAGCACAATAGAAATAATTAAATCAAGTTCGGATATTTATTTAATTGTAAGTTTAAAATGTGTAAAGATGCTCGAGTTTCAAAAAGGAAATTTAATTGGTGTTGAAATTAAATGTAGGGTCACACATTTCGCTATGAAATAATAATACATGCAGATTCTTTTTCTATAAAATGCACTAGTGATAGTTTTAATGGATATAAAAGCTTAGAATTGTGTGGTAGAAGTCTTTCAATCAAAACCAATAAAATTCTTAATGTTTTTGATGACGGACAACATAAAGTGGTTGAAATTTCAAGCAAATGTGAGTATAGTGATATCAACAGTCAAGTTGAGATTTAATAGTTGTGCGATGTATTCCAAGTATTTTGATGCTTATCAAAAGTCTACGATGAAATAAATAATTTTATTATTTTAATGTGACCCACATTATTATAAAGAGTATATTTTAACGTTGGAAATTTATAAGAAATTTATAACTTTAATGTTACTTCAAAGTAAAAAAATATTGCTTAAGTTATTATAATATGTTATATATATAAGAGAGAGAGGGTTTTTAATGACATTAAGTTTACGACCATACATGAATCTATGTATGGTCGTAAACTTTCTACATTCAAAAATAATGACAATTGAGAGTTGCTTAGTAAAAGTTGTCGAATAATAGTTCCTGGCACATAAAAACATTTCCTGGAATAATCTTTGACATTTCTTTTGAAAAGGGGATAAAATATTTACATTTCTATAATATGCTGAAACATGAATTAACCCATGTTTTATCATTTCGTCTAAGAATATTGACATCATATAGTAGAGAGCCTAACACAATTATGGCCTCATAAGATTTCTTAGTTCAAGATTTTATATATATATATATATATATATATATATATATAATATTTCATAAAAACTTTTTTAGATGGTACTATAAGACCCGGTCTGATTAATCCTCGTATTGAAAAAATGACCTTTATGAGTTTATGAGATAGACAAACTAAGCCATCACAGATTTTTTTAGACCGTATTCACTTGCACCGATAAAATAAACCTGGAACAATCTCAAGAAATTGTACAGATTGATTTTTATGGAGAAAGCAAAAATGTATCATCTATCTTTCAGATAGATTTCGCATAGATATTTCCAGGATAGATTTTTTTTAACAGCGACAAAAATCTATCCTGAGATCTTCCACACTCCAGATATCACTTTCCTACCAACAAAAAATAATAATTCCGAGGCTATAATTTAAAATTTCGCTTAAAAACTGAAAGCTACTGTAAATATTTTATTATCCACAAAGTTTGGTTTTCTGAACAGAATTTTCACTGTAAATGAAGTCATATTCACCAGTCACCAGGAAAAAAAATCAGATAACTCCAAAGTATTCATTCCAAGAAATGTGCATTTAGAAAGAAGAAATGTATACTCATATCTATTGTTTTAATAGTGGCTGAAATCAAAACCAGAACAATGAGCTCAAGAACAGAATTCAACACCACGTGATAGATAACCTAATAGTTGGTAGTGGCTATAATGCATTTGAATATTCACTTCGAACGAGAAGAATTTTTCATAGATAATTGACTATATTCACGTGTTGTAAAGGATAAAACTCTCTCAATATGTTATATCCCTCTCCTTTGTTTAATAATGGTTATGAATGTATCTCGGACTTTCTGACATTTCAAAGAGCATGGTTTTGTCACAAGACCTAGATGACTCCTAAGCCATAAAATTTAATACGACGCAGTAGAACGCAAAAGGGTGAAACTTTTTAAGCATTAATACATTCACATGAAACAGCCTTCCGGAGTTATTATTATCTTTTTTTTTTTTAGATTGTTAAGATTTAAACTAGACCATAAATTTTTAACACTGTGTAGCAGACCACTTAATTGAGGAAAGTCACAGTAAAGAAATTGTACATTTGCCGCATCTTGTCTTCCGAAAGGGTTTTTCTTTAATTGTGAGATATATTTACTTATCACAAGCAAGAAATCCTGGAAAATTCCCGAGAATCCACGCTGATAGACATGCATGCAAAAGAACAGTGATATTCCCTTGTAATTTTTGTTACTAATAATTCGATAATTCTTGTAATTATTCGATTCCGGAGTGCGTGCACCACCGTTTTGTCCCGCAGTAGATAGTATAATTGCCGGAGGAATTTTGAGCAACCTCAGATATAGCTTTCTGGAAGGGCTTTTGTCACATAGATTCATGTCCATGCTGATGGCAGATGAGTGACATCCATCTCCCGTGGTTGAATACTAGCTAGGACTGAACTTTGATTCCGAGGAGTTGAAAGCATAAGGCTACCCTAATGCATTTAATGTCCACTCCCATGTCGCTATACCCTTGGGTCACAAGGTAGGAAATCCGGAAAACTCCCAAGCACCTACCCGAACAAACATGTATGCAGAAGGCAAAAGTGAAAAAGAAAGCGTAGTCATACAACTAGGCTACTATCAACCAAAAGGTTATAGATTTTTTGACACTGGGAACATTCGAAAACAGCTGTATGGTGTTTTAATATCCATTAACATTAGTGCCTCTCAACATTTCCTTAAATTGATGGCCTCATTCACATGTCGCAAGGAAGGAAATCCGGAAAACTCCCAAATACCTACTCGAACAGATGGAGGGAGCCCAGACCTTCCACACAAAAAAAGCACAGTCCTACCTTCAGGTCATGATGACCTCTAAGGCCACTAAGTTTCCATAGGTTAATATTCATCTATGTAATTATAAGAGATTTATTCATCTTTATTTGTCTGTACGACTGAGATAGCCATATTGATAAAAATTCCTTTTTAATTAAATTTTCTTTAAAAAAAACTGTAAAAGTAATTTTGAATTAGTTTCTCACTCTTTAACCATTTTTCACACAAACTGAAATTCAAAAGAAACTTGCTGATCGACTTTAAGCAACCCATCCCAATATAGAATTGATACTTCGAGTTTTAAATTTCAAGCACAACTGATCTAATAATTCGAAGTTTTCCACGAGCACAAAACATTCTACTATTAATTCAGCTTTGTGGGTATTGGAATAATAATGGAGTATCATGGAATAATGTAGAGTGTGTTATTGGAACGAGGAATAAAGGAAGATTTTTATTCCGTAATTAAATTTATCTGTCTGGTTTTTACACTGGTTCGTTCTAGTCATCTTTCTGATCTATTTGAATTTCTCGGGAAAAACAATTTTTAAGCCTTCACACAGATTTTAAATTTTCTTTATGTGTTGCGTCTGTAAAGTACGTGCCTAATGTATTAATAATGCCTTTTTTTAATACCTAATATTAGGATGGGGAAAAAGAAATCTATTATTTTTACGTGAACTTTTTGTAACTTCTTTCAGATTCGCTTTGTAAAAAGATTTAAAACAATTTTCATGTAGATTTTTAGGTCTTGTGCCAAGCTACGACTGCTGACATGCTGTCAAGTTTGATAATTTTTGATATTTTATAGACATTCTCGACGATGCTGTATCCATGCAAGGTGCATCTTTAGCATCCAAATACCCATACGGAATCAACGAAACCAAAATTGTGCGTAACTGGTTGTTACAGTCATTTATAGGACGATAAACACCATTCACAATTTTAGCCACCTGGTTAGCATTTTCGCCATTATAAAAGAAAAACTAAAATGTATCGAATTTTCTGTTTGTTGTCTTCTATTTTTAAAACCTTGTACTCATAACTGAATTAATCAAACAAAAAACCGCAAGAGAATATTTTAGTGTCAAATGTCACCTTTCCAATGAGCATAAATTTGAAATTGTTTGATAGATACCTCACGAGATAGCGATCACTACAGACATCTACCGAAAAAATAATGGATAACTTTTTCCCCAGCCTAATATTACTCGGTTTAATAAATTGTGTTAATATATTTACTTCAGAGGGCTGTGAAATTTCCCTTGATATTTTTAATATTATTTTTGTGGTTATGGTATTCGTCATAGAAGATGTATAATTGATTCAAAATAATTTCCTCTATTTTCGTCATAGAAAGTATTGTCATAGAAGGTATATATTTAATTCAAAATAATTTCCTGTATTTTTCATTTCAATTAATTTTTTCTTTTGTTGGATATATTCAAATTATATTCCATGCTTTGTTTTTAGTCTAAATTAATGTTCCCCAATAATTTTAGGAAATATATTATATGAAGTGAAAAGTGTGATAAGCTGCTTTGAGAATGGGGGAATTTCCTGCAATAATGGCTTCATCAATATCCTCATGGTTCCCCATTTCCTTTTCTAGGCATGAATTGGTTTGTAAGAGAGACTCAACCAGCTGCCTTGATTCTCAGGACGGGGAGAACGGGAAGATGGTTAAGTCCGCGCTGCCAATATATGATAAAAGAACGGGGGAAGTGATCACTGCTCTAAAGAATAAAATGAAAAAAATAGAGGGGAACTCGATTTATTGTACGTTATTTGTATGATGAATAGAAATAAGTGTTTTCATCCAGGCTAATAATGCGTAAGATATAAGCATTTAGTAGTTTTTCTATTTGTTTCTCTCTATTATTGCTATTTTCGATTCTTCAAAAGCCACTACGACCATTAAATTCTCCCAATAAAATAAAATATGTTATTTTAAAATCATTTTCTCTGGTAAATTTTTTAAGTCATGTTGGTTGATATTTTCTTATCATTGCTGAAATTTCTTTGAAATGTATAAGTTTCAATGCGTACTTTATACTGAATATCATACTTAAAAGAGTAAGTAAATTTTTCAAAAACGGTTGATAATGAAAATAATGATTTGTTAAAATTAAAACATATGTTTGAGATTACAAAAAAAATTTGATTCATCAGCTATTGAAAGGTAGTAATAAAAGGCTTGAAGGTAGTATAGATAAATATTGCGATTTTTGTTTTATGTAGTTTTGAATGACGCTCACTTTTAAAGGTATTTAATGTTATTTTTGGTGTAAAGAATTTATTTAATGAATTAGTAAATCATGAGAGAGAGGCTTTCACAGCTCCAGTTACTCATTAATATATTCTTATGAGAATAAAGTGTCATTTTATTTAGTAGATTGATTGAGTTTTATGATTGTTTACAGTTCAAGAAAGACAAGTTGGAGGCTCTTTTTATCAATGAGCTATTTCATATTTGATATGTTTTGACGGTAACCAGGGCAATTGCAAGTTATCGCTTATTTTTATCATCTTTAGGGTACCCCCCCCCCCCAATTACTTTTTATTTTTAACAAACCAGAGTTTTTATATATATTCACGTATAATTTTGTCTTCTTCTTTATTTAGCATAACGGAACGTATACTTTGATTAAAATTGAATACGCTTTGATTTCAGAAATTTAAATTTAACATTTAATTTTTTTAAAAGAAATCAATAAGACTAAGTTTGTTTATTTTAAAATCATTTTTTCTGGTAAATTTTTTACGTCCTGTTGGTTGATCTTTTCTTGTCATTGTTGAAATTCCTTTGAAATGTAAAAGTTTGAATGCACACTTTATATTGAATACCATACTTAAGAGAGTAAGTAAAACTTTTTTTTTCAAGAACGGTTGATAATGAAAATAATGATTTGTTAAAATTAAGACTTATGTTTGAGATTACAAAAAAAATTGATTCATCAGGTATTTAAGAGCTCTATATATCTCAAGAAAATGAAATGAAAGTCCATCACACTTCTGGCAGATTAATAAAAAGAATAATTTGAGATTATATTTATAATTGACAGATCTTGGATGATGCATTAAATTCATGAACAACAATGATATGCATATCTTGTAAAACAGCTGCTATATATATGCTATATATATTATCATATATATAGTAAAATTGCTCTTCCTATACATAGGCATTCAAGATTTCTATATCTTAATGCAAACAACCACTTTGGGGGAAATTTGATTGCCTATCACTAGCCTCTAGCAAAAATACTCCAAACAACATTTTATACCGAGAATGATCAGTTCAAATGTATCATTAGTCATGCCTTTAATATTCTCTAGATTTATTCCTGTAATTTTGTGGAAAAACCAAAATTAGAATGAAAATTCTTCATATTTTGCAAAAATATTTCTCTGACTATTGCTCTTACTTTTTCCTGCTCTCATCGATTTCTAAAATTTAATATTATTAACATATAAAAGTTTATTTTTGTTTTTTAAAACTTACACTACAAAAAAAAAAAAAAAAAAAAAAAAACTTTTTGAAAAATCTTAAAATTGAATGTGGTTGTACATATTTCAATTTGAATGTTATATCTAAATTTTTAGATTTCTTCTATCTTGTAGAAATTTTAATCTAGAAGGAAAATAAAAAGATATGTGTTATACTTAATCAAACAATAATATTTAATTTCAAAATTTGTACTTGTCATAATCGAATTAAATTTCTTCTATTCGATTAATGCCGACTTGATTATCTCATTCTTAAAATTAAGCTTTGGTGGTAGATAAGTAGGCGCATAGCACCATCTAATACATTTCGGATGCCTATTTTGTTTTGTTTTCTACCTGAAATCTAGCAATATAATAAAAAAAATAATGGAGGTTTTATGTGTCCATATAAAAACGTATTATCTTTCACATTCTCAAACTGTAAAATATTCATACATTACTAACCCTTATTATGAATATTATGAAAACAGAAAATTAAAATAAAGGAAGCAAATTTTTTTTCAGTTTTCAACTTTAACACATCAAAATTTTACTCGACAAAAGGAAACAAACCACATTGACTTCTTACACAGTACAAAATTTTGCATCACCCAGAAAAAAAATTACTTTTCCTTCAGAAAACTATTATAAGAATACGAGCTTTTATGGAAAATCATAAATGGAATTTTGAGAAATTACTGTATGACATTATTTGTGCAATCAGTTCAGTGATTCAATATTTAATTTCTTGCTTTTCTCGCGAAATTGATACGTGAATAAAATCGCATGATTTTATTTCCGCATTATTCTACGTGGCACTCAGTTTGGTATTCATGACAGATATCAAGTTTAGAACAATTTTTATTCAGAAAAATAAATTTATAATTTCATCATAATTATAGTATGTTTTTTTAAATGTATCAAATCCATATCTATATATGAGGAAGTCTCCGCAGCCTAGTAATTTAATTACATCACACTTCAACAGATGGCAGCAGCGTCAACTTTCTTATATTCTTTTATCCCTTCTGTCTCGTAAAAAGTTTAATCGAAAATAAAAAGGTAAATGCTATATACGTAAATAAGCACTAAAATTTAATCTCAAAATTTATCCTTGTCATAATCGAAGGAAATTTGTTCCATTTGATTATCTAATTCTGAAAAGTAAGCTGTGGTGGTAGATAAGAAAACGCATAGCACCATCTAATCTAGTGTTTCCCAACCTTTTTTGTGCCATGTCCACCTAAGCCTTTCTAAAATTCTTATGCCTCCCTATGTATCATATACATTTTTTATTATTAACAGAATTTTTCACTTAAGAAACTTAAATGATAGGTTTTAAAAAGGAATCACTTGGAAATTGTTAACGAAACATAAGTTAATTTTCAAAACATAATGAATAACTAAGATTCAAATTCGAAACAATTTTACTAAGGATTTTTCTATAATACTTTAGATTTTTAATCGTTGCGCTTGATTTTGCTGCAGAGAGATCGTATGTTAGGTTCTAATTTGGTTAGCTTCAGTCTCAAGTCTCCCCGATTTTTATAAACAGACAATTTATTTTCCTCTTCTTCTTTTTTATCTGTAAATCCCTTACAGCATTAAACCCACATTCAGCTAAATATGAAGATGGTAACAATAGTTTTTTTGAGCGTTTGGTTGAGTTTGGATACTTGATTTCTGTTTCCTCACAAAACCATGCCATCAATTCTTTTATATTAAATAAAGTTTTAACCGCCTCACCATTCTGCATTTCTGGTAGTTCTTCTTGCAGATGCTGAATATTTGATATATCAGACAAATCCACCAACGTTGGCTGCATCATCCATGTTGGAAAATCAATCTTTTTTTAAATCAGAAAATATTTTAAATCAACCGATAGAATTTTCAGATGATTGACAATAACAAGTAAAGCGGTACCGTTTACTCCTCATTTTTGGAGCCAATGAAGCTGTCAAAGTGTTTGTTATTAATATATTTCTGGCATTACTAAATATGAATAATGAAACCAAATATCTTCGCTTATGGATCAACAAGAGTTTTATTTGTTCCATGAAGTTGCTCATTTAATATATTTAGTTTTTCACAGATATTGGCTAAATAATTTACAAATACTTTACCATTGACTGTTAACAGATACTTCATTTCAGGTTTGTCACTTAAAATATTACTAAGAGTATCAAACAGTTCCCTAAATCATTTCAAACAGTTCCCTTTAGAGAGCCATCTTACTTCAGTTGGGAAGTAAAAGTCTGCATTTTGTTCTTCACAAAATAGCTTGAAGAGATGTTTCACATCTGGCATTAGATTTTATAGTTTTGATACGCTTTATGACTGAATATAGTACTTCACTTTGAACAGGCGAGATGTTTTTAGCTACCAAGTTTTACCTATGAATAACACAATCCACAAGAATAATTTCTGGACTCTCATCTTTCATCAATTTTAAAAAGCCATTTTTCTTGCCCATCATATTAGGGGCATCATCTGAAGCACAAGATGTTATATTTTTCATTGCTATATCATTGACATCAAAATAAGTTTTAGCTTTTTATATATATATTTGGAGGTAGTGATGCTTTCTAATCTCTTACAGAACATTTTTTCAGCAAAATACCCTTTATCAATATATCTTAAAGTTATCAATACTGCTTCACTGTCTATTAAAGTTGAATCATCATGCAATTTTCTTGTTTACAGCTTTTCAAAAAGTTGTTTTTCAGTATCTTCACTCATTTCATCTATTCTTCCGCTAGCAGTATTGTTATTAAGTGGCATAGTTTTTTCATCTTTGTCATCTTTTTTTAAGTATTGTTTTAAGAAATGCTGATATTGACGGTTTTATTAATAAAATCTCTCCTATAGTATGATTTTTTCTCAAATTTAGCGATGAATAAAGAAATTTGATAACTAGCCTCAAGAATACGACTATGAGTTGAAGTGTGAGCAGTAAATCGGGACTTTACTGTTGTCCTCTTTTCAAAATTTTTCTTTGAACTTAGAAAGTAATTCAAATCTGAATTAATATAAACATTATGTTTCACCTTCAAGTGCTCCTCAGGGTGACCTCGTTTTATTGATTCGTTTGTCAAGTAATTGCTAACATAAAAGACAAAAAGGAAACCACTCATCATGGACAGCGGGCATGAGCCCCAATTTTAATCCAGATATTGAAGAACATTTTTCTTGCTTGCACTACTCATTTTACTGTGGGCTGAAATAAATACATATATATATATGTAAGATCACAATTAAAAATAAAAACAAATGTATTTGTTAAAATTTATTTAATGTGACAGAGTAAAAGTATACTAAAAAATGTACATTTATTTAAATGTATATAAATGTATATAACACATTTACCACACCACCACGGTAAAGTAACATATTTTTCGACATATATCGTGTCAAGTCCATTTTCGAATTGCCCCTTAACCATCAAATTGGATTCCTGTGGAAAACACCGATTTAATCCATTTTGTAGGCATATTTTGTTTCCTATCTGAAAATTACAGTTTAATAAAAAAAAAATGTTGGAAGCTTTATGTATTCACATAAAAATGTATTATTAAAGTTGAAAATTAAAATAAAAGAAAGAAAATTTTTTTTACATTTTAATTTTATCACATCAAGATTTTACACAACAAAAGAAAATAAGCTACCTACACTTCTTACATAGCCCAAAATTTTGAGCCACCGAGAAAAAAATTACATTTTTAATTTCAGAAAACTATTTTAATATGTTCTTTCACAGAAAATCATTAATGGAAAATTACTGTATGAAATTATTTGCATTCAGTTCATTAATTGCAAATTTAATTTCGTAACTTTTTCGCGAAATTAATACGTGAATAAAATCGCATGATTTTATTCTCTCATGCTATTAAATGACAATCAATTTGATATTCATGACACGTATCAAGTTTAAAATTGTTTTTATTCAGAAGAATAAATTTACAATTTATAAAAATTTCCCATCATACTCATATTGTCTCTTTTAAATCGATCAAATCCCTACCTATAATAATGAGGTCTCAACATCCTAGTAATTTAATTACATCATACTTCAACAGATGGCAGTAGCATCAACTTCCTTAAATTGGAAAAAAGGAAAATAAGAAGCTATATTTTATACGTAATCAAGCACTAGCATTTTATTTCAAAATTTGTTCTCGTCATAACCAATTCAAATTTGTTTCATTAGATTTATGCCGATTTTGATCATCTCCTTCTCAAAAATAAGCATTGTTGGCAGATAAGGAGAAACATAAAACCATAAAATCCATTTTGCATTTATATTTTATTTCTTACTTGAAAATTAGCAGTTTAATAACAAAAAATGCTGGTTTTATGTATACATATAAATAATGCATTTTTATATGGATACATAAATCCAGCATTTTTTGTTAATGTATCTTCGTTATCAAAGTTTTACTCAACAAAAGAAAACAAACCACATTGATTGCTTAGATAGTACAAAATTTTTCGTTGCCCAGAAAAAATTACATTTTTTCCTTCAGAACACTTTTATAGTAAAATGTGCTTTCACGGAAAATCATAAACAGAGTTTTAAGAAATTACTGTATGAAATTATTTCATTCAATTTAGTGAATTAGTATTTAATTTCATGATTTCCTTGCGCAATGAATGTGTGAATATAATCACATGATTTTATTGGCACTTGGAACTCAACTTGATATTCATGACATGTATCAAGTTTAGAACTGTTTGTATTCAGGAAATTAAATTTATAATTTCATCATAATCATATCATCTTTTTTAAATCCATCAAATCTGTACCTATAATAAAAAAATCGACATAGCCTAGTAATTAGTTACACTATATTTCAACAGATGGCAGAAGCATCTAAAACTATGGTAAACCACAAATGGAGATCCGGAATAATGTAAAAATTAAAATGTATAAATAAAATAAAGTAATAAATGAAATTTTCAAATATGAAAAGTGTGTGTGTGTTCAATAAAAAATGAAATTTGATGTAGATATAAAATATATAACTAGTATTTTATAAAAACGAATTATTAAATATTATCAAATGTATTGTCTCATTCAGTATATTAATATAATAGCTTAATAATAAGTAGGCATTGACAATATGGAATACTAAATCCTAAGCCACAGAAAATAAACCATAAAATTTAAGATTTTGAAGCTAGCAATTTTGATTCTTATGGGACAATTTATTAAAAACTGTTGACGTCATCTCAAATCTTTATTTCTCACCAGGAGATGTCACCACTATCCACGGTTATTTTTTCTCCGTATAAATGTGATATATCGTTAAACAGTTGAAACATGTTTTATACCTATCAACGTATATCATCTTAATACATTTCGATTATTCTTTATGATAAAAATACTAGTTAATTTCACCAATTTGAAAACTTTTCCATAGTTCACAATTTTAGGATAATTTTTTTTTGAAAGTAAATTTTATTTATTTACTTCTTGAATAAATTTGTAATTAGGATGTTTTGCCAAGAATGAGGATATAGATAATTTTACTTGTTATTTTTAGCTTGTATGAATATGAGGGAAAAAATCAAAATATAAAAAATTATTATTATAAATTCAAAACATGTGTCAAATAACAACATATAAAGTAATATTTATAGAATGCGAATTAATGTCATAGTAGATCATTTAAATATTAGCATGGTTAATTTAGTCATTTAGTGATGAAAATTACATGGGCTCTTTATACAGATTCTTTCAGAACATCACATGCTTTGTAATCTTCATGGTTTTAAAGGCATTCCAAATAGAAATTATGGTTGCAATTATGTAATTGATAAATTCGTGTAATAAACTTTCTGCATGATTATTTTCTCAAAGATCCATAGAGTTCCTAAATTTCATTTTTCTCAAAAATTCCCTCTGTTATTTTCTTCAAAAACTGTTCAAATATTCCTTATGTTATTTTTGAGGTTACTTTTGAACAGCATTGAGAATTTATGCATTTTAATTATTTGTATTATTCAGAGAAAAAATTTTTTTTATTAATCGTAGTAATTTTACTATTAAAAAACTTTTATTTATATTTATTCAGCTGTGAAATAAATTCCTACTTTTCATTTTAAGTTCACTTTAAACAGAAAGTAACTTTATGAATTCAGTACTTTATGCACTTTATGAATTCAAGAACTTCATGAACTTTATGAGTTCAGAAAGTAACTTTATGAAACTTTATGTTTTACTTTATGAAGCTCTAAAATAAATTGATTTCACAGTGTTTATTTCATTTAAAATAAATTTTAAATATTCTCTAAAGTAATTTTAAAAAGCTATTTATGTGTATGTGCAAGACTTATTTTACAATACTGGCTTATGGGTTTCAGTTTCATGATTAGGGCATTCATCAATAACTTATATATTTTTATACTATATAATGGATCGATAAAAATTATAATGCATATTTTTAATGATATATCAGTATACAATGGATATAGTGCAATACATAGTATACAGTATACAATACATAGTATATAATGGATATAGATATCTACTGGATATAGATATCTACTGGATATAGATATCTCTTGGATATAGATATCTCGTGGATATCAGAACATCACAGGGATATCTAAAATATCCGTAGGATATCCAGTGGAGCGACTTTTTTGGTAGTTGGTAGATATATATATTTGGATATCTATAAAATTAAGAATTTTATACTATATATTTATAAAATACATAAGAAAAGAAAATTTCTTATTTTTTTCTCCTAATGTCTTGTTATTATTTATATAAAGAATATTTAACAACTTTCACAAAAAATTCTATTTACATATTTTCACACACGTTAATATTTTAAATGCAATTAATATTCTCATGTTTTAAATTCAGGTGTCAAATAAATTAATTCTATTACTTCATTTTATAACATGAAAAATTTTTACATATTATTCTAGTTTTGATCAGTGAAAGATTCTGTAAGTATCCTATAATTAAAGTTTGGCTTATTACTAATCTGTACGAATGATTCAATTTTGTTGATTACATATATTTCCATATATAAAAGACATATCTTGGCTCAGTCGTTGGACAGATCTATTCAGAGCGCAATATTTGGATTTCTATTGCAGCCAGTGTTGAACAACAAGAGAGGAATGTTACATTGTACACGTTTACATCTGTCTAATGGAGAATCTGGGAGTGTTCCAGGTTAGATTTCTTGTAATACTTCTATTTAAATAACCTTACAACATCCTAAACTGTTAGGTATCAAACTATTTCTAGGAATCAAATGATAATCACCTTCCCCCTTCCATTTTTTACGGTTTTAATGGGCAACACATACCCGAGTGTGTTTTTAATTAATCAAACTTTGTTATAGTTACCCAAATACGTATGAGAAAATTCATGCGAACATTTTAATTCTTTATTGTATCTGTTAAAAATTAAGTTCACAATTAACCTTACAATTCCAATTTTTTTTCCTTGCACACATTGATTCTGAGATAACAAAAGGAATAAGTACAAAATAAAATATCATTAAAGCAAGATGAAGCTCCATACGTTTTCAATTTCCCTCTTTTCTTCTTTAACACTATAATTTAACATCAGTGAATCTGAGGTTCCACATGTAATAATAACTTTTAAGGTCTTGGAGTGCGGTATTTAAGCATAATATATATATATATATATATATATATATATATATATATATATATATAATAAAATGTAGAATCTATTTCATTAATTATTATAACTATTCAAACTGCTTACATTATTAACAATGAGTGAAACAATTTTTATATATTTTACAAGGATGATTAGTTTAATGGATTGATTACTTATAGACAAATCAAAATCTGCATTTTTTTATGGAAAACATATTTAGAAAAATACTTTCTCAATTTAGTAACCAATATTTCATGTGTAAGATCGAATTCTAAATAGGTTAGCTTCTAACTATTAATTTAAATAGTTTCCTTATCTGAACAGTTTATGAATATTTTTAGGTTTATTAATCTTCGTTTTGTTATTCTTTCAGTTCCTTTTTTATTATTCACATTTTAATAGGTTTAAAATCGCTGTTTTATATATATAAGTATTTTATAAAATAACACTATATACAACAAACAATAAGATTACATTCTCGTTGTTTTTACGTACTTTGTGGCAACTTATCATGAATTTTACGATGCGGTGAAAAGTGAAAAAACATGTTCAGTCGAAGATATATGTATTCTCTCCTAAAGAAGAGAAAATTTAAGTCAAGCGGTATAGAATATTTTTGATTTCATCTGTATAACCTTAAAATGTTTTACTAGAAATAAATTTTCTTTCTTCGATAATTTTTATCTTGAATATGTGTAATACTGGTATCAGTTTACTCAAATACGAGCAAAGTGTTTCCTTATATAAGGCAATACTTATATTAAGCAATCACTTAACTAAGAATGGACAAGAATTGCTCTAATTGTACATAAAATTTTCAATTGTTCTCTATGAATATATTTATTGATTTCAAACTGTTTTATTTTTAAGTATGTTATTACTTTTATATATTCTAGTATATACTATATTTCTAGTAATTTATCAGATTTTGTAATCCCACAATATGATCTTAATTGTTTATTGATAGAAAAGTTTTACTTTTGAAATAAAAAAATACAGACGTTTTATTCAGGAGGAAATAAATTATTACCATCACATTTTGGAAGAACAAGTCTCTTAACTAACCAAAATTATTAATAAGTAAATGCTTAAAATATAATAAGAAAATTCTATAATATCTTTAATGATAGTATTTGTAACAAAAATTATTACATATTATCTCATAATATATCATGCGGCTCTATCCATCAAATATGAATATTGACTTCTAAAACCTAGTCTTTTAACTATGCGTAATTAAGAGATTATTAGACGTGAACAACCAGCAGCCTTAACATTTGGATAACCTATTAATTTAATAAGCCACGATAATATGATTGAATCTTATAAAGATTTTCTATATGCCTAATTCACATAATGTTAAAGACTTTCACATCTTTTCTCTTTATATTGCATACGTACTTTTGCACACGTACTTTCTCGTTATATTGTTCTTTCAGGTGTTTTTCTGAATTTTTCACATTTATCAAATCATAGATTTCGAAGTTAAAAATCGCAAACGTAATGTAAATTTACATGCAGATGGATTATTGCTATGTGAAAAATTTTAAAAAATTAATACCGTTTGTCTGAAATTAAATATTTTAAAAATTATAGGAATATTAGATTTATAGTAATCTTATTTCAAATATTTTTATAGTATGTTTGGCAATTGAGATATTTATTTCCAGAAATAAAAATTACTAACTTTATCAACTGCAGTCATCACTTCAAAATCAATGCATAAATCTTGTTATGAAATATTTTCCCTTTTTTCAAAGTTTGTGTAAATATATTCATAGCAAATATGGGGGAGTAACTTTATGTAAAATATTCTATACCTATTCTTCAACTGAAAAACTTTCTCACTAATTTTGCTATGCATGTATTTTAAATGAAAATAAAAATTATAAATATTACTGTTTTTAGAAAAATTACAAATTACTTTAATCAATGTTTAAAAGAAAAAATGCCACTTTTTAAACTTGAGTTATTCATCTTTAAGTAAATTTTATAAAGCTAACCATTTTTAGAAGATTCCTTTATATTGATGCATAATATTTGGTTAAATTTAAATTACGATAAAATAACTGTGTGAATATTCTATGCATATAAATTTTTGTATATTATAGCTGTTATTCAATTTAAACATTTTAAAGATACAAGTATATGAGTTTACTATTTATACATACATTCATAGAAGTAGAGGCTATTGAGAAAAAGTTTTTATTCTGAATTATTGATTATTTATCAAAAAAATTCTTACTGATAGCTTCTTTAACATGTGTATATTCTAATGTGAGATCACATGAACAAATGTTATTGGTGTTTGTAAAAAAAAATTAAATTAGATATAAAAACAAGAAAGTATATTTTGAAAAGCTTTCGACTTGAAAAAATGTTTTGACATAAGTAAGAAATGAAGCTGTCACAACTTTTTTGAAAATTACTTATGCTCTTAAGTGAATCGAAATAGAAGCACATTTTTTTTTATTTGCATCTATTGTAAATTTTAAAAAAACATAACTGTAAATATTCAAAACCGAAAAACATAGTCATTTCTTATGTGCAGCTCATGCAGACCAAATATTCATAAAATATTTATAACTTCCACTTTTTCGCCACTTAGAAGTTGATTACCTATCGTTGAAATTTCTTAGATACTTTTTCTCCTATTCTTTTCCAATAAATCTGGTTTTTCGAGCAAAGCTAATATTAGTGACTTTTCTTGTTGCCATATATGAAAAAATATATTTTATATACAATTTTATAGGCCAGTAATAAGTGACCGTTAGATTTAAATCCCAATAAAATTTCTAAAATTATTTTCGATAGTCGAAACATTGAATTATTAATTGCATTCTATGACAGAATATTTGACTTAACTTGTCTTATGAGCTTGACGAATTGAAGATAACATTTTTTTTAATTATTTCTCTTCTGTTTATTATGCTGATGTATTAATTAAAAATTTCTCTACATTAAATTATCTCCACATCTTCATTTAGTAATATAAAAAAACAAAAATTCAACATTCTTTCAATAAATCTCTAAAAATTTATTATGATTATTAAGCCATTAAATCTAATTTGAAGAGAAAATGCTTGACGCAGTCAGTTTTTTTTATATTAATCTCCACTCTTATCAAAATTCAATGAATAATATTAAATTAAAATGAATGATTAAGTTAGTAAGTTAATTTCTTTGGAAAATTAGCAAATCAACAACAAACATTTTTTAAACAAAGTTTATCGCCTATATAGAGCAATAATTTCTGTTTATTTGATATGTAAATAGAGCTTAGTGTGTAAATGCTTAATTTTTTTTAAGGTATATTGAAAATAAACCCATGATTATATAACTAACTATGCAAAAGATGACATTGTTATAAGGTGCCTCCGATAACCATAAATACCATGTGTGGAAATGAATAAACAAACATATTGTCTGCTCTAAATAAAAGCGAAAAAATGGTTAATCGATTTGATAATATTTATAAAAATGATCAGTCAGTTTAAAGCAAACATTATCCTAAGAAATAGGTACTACATATTCAAAGCTTAAAAAGCAAATCGACTCACATCATTACTGAATACACTTTACATTCAGATATGGCTAATTTATTTTGCCTTTTTGCTTGTAAAATGATCACTTGTACATTAGCAACGCATTAATCTTGAAAATATGATAAGCATGACATCTGAAGGTAATTTTTAGGCTTAATTGGAAAAAAATAGTAGCGGTTAACTTTACTGGTATCACTAGAAATTTAATAAATTGTTTGAAGGTTTGTTAAAAAATTCCATTTAAGTTTTTCAATTTTTTATTTCCATGTGGTATCAACCAATCTTAAAGTTTCCTTCAACGAATTCACATGATATAAATATCCATCCCTTCCTAGATGTCTTGAATTGAGTCTTTAAGGATATAAAAAATATTCTTCGAACATTGTTTCCATGAGCAAATTATTTCTTGAAGTTAGATAAATTTTAATTTTTTTATGTGTTGAAAATTACATATTGAAAATGAAAAATAAATTATATTAAACATGAATCTCTTTTTAAAATTTATCTTTTTATCATAAATGTATAGGATTGAAATAATAATATAAATACACTCGAAGCTCGTTATAATGACTCCACGATATTAAGAACCTTCCATAATAACAACCAGCGACAAAATCCTCAACACTTTTCCTATGCACTTACCATTATTTTTCTTTCAACATAACAATCGACTAGTATCGTCTTATCCCAATACAAGGTCTGAATTTAGCAAATACTCTTCCCAGTATTTTTCCATTTAGATTATTCGATGCTTGGCCTTTGTTTTGAATGGACGTGCTTTGTACTCGCTCATTCTACTATGTGAATATCCTTCGGGTGCCACATTTTAGAATTCTTTATTCCAAGACAATTACGTTAGAGATATACGCGTTGTGCAAGTACCAGCCTAAAAGGGCTTTTTCTTGGAATCATAGAAATGAGAAATCGAATCAGAGTCCGAGGGAGTTATGCACCGCAAGCAATTTGGAACAGTTAGGAAAAAGAACAGAAAGGGAAAGCGGGTACTAACTGGGATAGAGACAACATGGATGCAAAGGATTACAAAACAGAATATATACAACAGAAAATAGTATGAAATTACAAATAGATATTTACAGATACACAATTGAAAAATCTGCTCATAACGAGCAAATCAAAATTAAATCAAACAATTCTGGGATAAATATAAAATTCTTGGTTAAATATGAAAATCTAGGTTAGATAGCATGATATTTACAATATATTTACAAAACGCAGGAGGAGACCAACACTAGTGGGAGGAGCTATTATACCGAGACAAGAAGTCCGAAGAATAGCTAGAATCTTTTGCAGCTGATGTTACAGTTGAGAGATACCGAGGTATTAGTTATAGGCAAGCGATGTTTTCCGCTTAGTAGGGAATTTTGGGAATTTATCAATTGATTGACAGAGTCATTAACACTGTTGAAAATTTAATTGAAGCTGCCTCAATAAATTCGCGAATAGACGGCATCTCGAGATCCTTATGGATCGTTAGGTTACAAACAAACCAAGGGGCTTTTATAATCCACCTCAGTAATTTGTTTTGGAGGATCTGAATAGGATCCAAGTGCCTATTCGCCGCTTGTCCCCAAATTTGACATCCATAGGTCATTTTGGGCCTCATGATAAGTTTGTAGATGAGGAGCTTGTTCCTGATGGAAAGTGATTTGGAGTAGATAAGTGGGCGGAGCATGGCAGAAGTCGCTTTGAAGCTTTTTACTATCAGTTCCGTGTGGTGTCTGAACGTAAGTTTTTTATCAATAAGTATACCTAGGTATCTAACCTTGCCATCCCAGTTAATTTTCTCCTCCAACAGTTCAAGTTTAGGGGGGAAACGTCTGAAACGAACCTTGGCAAAAATGAGCGCCGATGTTTTTTCCACATTAATGGCAATGCGCCATTTCATAAGCCACGCCTCCAAGTCCTCCAGGTAGCTTTGTATAACGTCTCTAGCAATAGTTACATTATGGTGCTGCGGTAAGATGGCGGTATCGTCAGCGAAAAGGCTGAGCATAATATTGGGCGATTTTGGAATATCGGCAATGTAGATGGTATATAATAGTGGTCCCAAAATGCTACCTTGGGGTACACCGGCATTAATACTTCTAGGCGAGGTCTAACATCATCAATTTTCACCACAAATTCTCTATCATTAAGATAATGAATAATAATTTGGGGGAGATAATGGGGAAAATCTAGTTGTATTAGTTTATATTTGAGCCCCTTATGCCACAGTTTATCGAATGCCCTTTGGATATCTAGAAAGACACCAACGGTTTTATTTCCCGTGTTAAACCTCTCAATAATGGCATTAGTTACCCTTAAAAGCTGGTGTGTTGTTGAGTGCTTTTTTCGGAAGCCAAACTGCTCGTCCGGGATGATGTTTTCACTAATGCAGTGATCAAGCAGTCTGCTATGTAATATTTTTTCAAACATTTTTGGAAAAGCACTGAGTAGTGATATCGGCCTATAATTTTGGGGGAATTTGCGGTCTTTCTCGGGTTTCGGTATGAAAATGGTCAGGGCGGTTTTCCATGCCTGAGGGAAATATCTAAGTGTTAGACATGTGTTATAAATTTTTATCACATAAGTGATGGCTTTTATCGGAAGGTTTTTGATGACTTGGTTGTTAATGTTATCAAACCCCGCTGGTTTTTTCACTTTTAAATCATGGATTAAGTTTAACACATCTTTAGGTGTGACAAGCGGTGGGTGTGGCCTGGTGGAATCGGGCATAGATACGAAATCCCTCACACATCTGTTAACGCTGGAAATTTGCCTGTTGTCATACATATCCGCATTAAGTTGTAGGGTGTCGAATAATGTATCGGCAAAGAGGTTGGCCTTGTCATCTTTCGTGTATACCATGCCTCTGGGGCTACTAAGTGGGGGAATGGTATAGTCCGTTGCCTTAATTCTTTTTGCTATATCAGATAAAGAGTTATCCTCAGGATAATCGCTCATAATAAACTCTGCCCATCTCGCATATTTGTAGGCATGCATTTCCCGATTTATTTGTTTTTGGAGTTGGTTCATTCTCCTTTTGCAGCTGGGGTCTCTGGAATTTTGCCATTCTTTCCGCGCTCTATTTTTGTCCCTAATCAATTGTTTTAACTCAAATGGGATCCTATAGTGCTGGTGGGTGACTTTTTTAACTGTGCTCGAGGCATTGAGGGCGTTTTTGATACTAACTTCAAGATCTTTAACGGCTCATTCTATTCCATTTCTAGAGACAATTTTGGGGTTACCAGTGATAGATTCACTAAGCTTGGACCTGAATTTATCCCAGTTGGTAGTGGTGACAGTTCTAAGAGTCAGTGGCAGCGAGTTACAAGGACCTATGTCAAAAATGACCGGGTTGTGGTCGCTGTTTAATTCAGGGATCAAACGAACCTGGAAGATGGTATTAGCAGAGGAGATAGCAATATCTAAAATCCCATCAATACTGCTATGATGGTAATATGTTGGCTCATCCGGAGCGAATAGGTCAAAATTGTGATTGTCAATGAAACTCCGCCCATTGTCTCCTTAAACTCCGCCTATTTGAATTGCTAGTCCGGTTTGGACTCCAAGAAGGGTGAATGTAATTGAAATCTCCAAATGCGAAGTTAGCGTGCCCTCTTGATAGTAGCTCCAAAAGCTCATTACAGTCAAGTTGATTGCCAGGGGGTTTATATTCTGAAGAAAGGTGAAGCTTGCTATTGTTAGCAGTGTTTACGGACACAGAACTGCTCTCAAAGCTAGCGAAATTGTCAACAATAATATTATAAGAGAAGCCTTTTTTCAAATACAGGGCAGTACCATCACCTCTATGCGTAGTTCTATCACTACGTATGCAATTGAAATTCAGTAAATTAGCACGATCACGAGGGCGTAGAAACGTTTCTTGTATTCCGATGATATCAGGATCCCAGTCTTGAATAAAATCGGTCAGTTCATCAATTTTGAATTTTAGACCATTTGCATTCCATGATAGAATACGAATAATAGAGGGTCTATCCATTAATAGGTGGAGGACTGACGTTTTTGTCTGTTGTTAACATTTGTGCGAAACGCATACAAACGTTGTTTATTTGTTTTAAGAATTCCGCGAGTACGTATATGAGCCTCAACTTTGTTTTGAACCATATACTTATTAATAGTTCGATAGTCTTCAACAGAGAGGGGTTGAAGTTTGATGTGATTTTTGGTAACCACATCCGTGATTTTATTTTGAACTAGGGCATTAAGTTCATTAACAATTTTGTTCCCGTTAATTTTGTCATCAACAAAGATCGGGGGAATTCGTTTAGGAGCGATGGGGGCTGCTTCATTGGTCTCCATCCCCTCATTGGCTACGGGACTAGCCGGCGAGTCCTGGGCGGGGTTATCTACACTTTCTAGGGAGCATTGCTGCGAGAGGGCCTCAAATTTATTTTTAAGCGGGATTTTATTTTTGTCCTGCTTGAGGGCGCTAAGCTTGCGTTTTCTCTTGCTTTTTGATACAGAAGCATCTAACTGAATATTTTTAACTTTACTGTTGAGCTTCTCCTGTTGTTCAAGTTCTAACATGAGGGTTTGACATTTTAATTCCAAGTTTAGCAGCTGCTGCTAAAATTTGAGGAATTCGAAACTAGAGGCAATAATGAGGCAAAAACAGACAGGTGTTACCCTGCAAAACTTGAAAGTATTCTCTCAAAGTATTAGTGTCAATCGATGACACAATGCATTCAAAGTCTTTTTTGTAATCAAATTCCACATAAGTGGCTGCCAAATGTGAAATTGCTTCATTTTGAAATTCAGCGGGAAGGATGACTTCCGGGGCCATGGTTTTTACAGGGGTTGCTAACGGTCCCTCGACAGACATGGTGAACAAGCACCGAAAAGACGGTTAGGGGCTTTTCCGAGCAGGAAAAGTCAAAAAGAGAAAATTTTCAACCGCTCAGGGACCTTGATCTCATTAACAAGGTGTGAGTCCTGGTTGCAACGAGAAATAAGCCAGAAAACGACCTGCAGGGTCACTGGTCTAATTAGCAGTGAGTGCGTGAGTGGTCTAAAAAGCCAAAAATTCGAACCAGAGGCCGAGGACTAGTTAGCTCGAGCGTTGTTATGGAAGTGAAAAATGAAATAATGGCGGCACCCACCGAGGTGAGATATTCGCATCCGGATCGCCGCACAAAGTACACAACTCAAAATGAGCCGGTAAAAAAATATCACTACAACTCCACGCTCCGCCGATATAGAAGATCGGAAGGGAACTGTGGCATCACTCACAATCGCGGTAAAGGAGACCGGGAGAGAGTGAGGAGCGATTACGACCGCACTAGACGAGAACAGCTCTCAGAATGACAATAGAATTCGGAAGAGATATCAAGAAACGCTCGACCCCATAATTAAAACTCAACTTAACAGAGCGCAAAAAAATATCAAAATCAAGCTTAATGACTTCCACAACCAACGCTGGGCAGATTACCTGGAATCCCTTCACCCCGAGGATAATTCCATCTATGAAGCTATTAAAAAAAATAAATAGGAAAGATTATACACTCCCGCTAATAAATAGCCTTAGGGGAATTGTTTTCACAAAGGATGATAAAGCAGAAGTTTTCGCCGAAACTTTATTTGATACCCTACAACTAAATCCAGATGCATATGACAATCAAATATATATATAATTTCTATGGTCAACAGAGAAACTAGAAACTTCTTTGCCGCACAAATCACGCCCACCTGTCCTCCGAAGTTAACTTCTCCTGCTGAAATCATAGATTTAATCCACAATTTAAAAACCAATAAAGCGGCTGGACCTGACAACTTTAAAAACATCATCCTCAAAAATCTTCCAATTAAAGCTATCACGTATATTACTAAAATATTTAATAGGTGCTTTACACTCAACTGCTTTCCGAGGGCGTGGCGTAAAGCCACCACTGTTTTCATCCTCAAACCTGAGGAAAATAAAAAATTTCCTCAGAACTACAGACCGATTTCTCTCTTAAGTACACTTTCGAAATTATTTGAACGTATTCTTCACGCACACATCAGTGAATTCGGTATTTCTCATAATCTCCTCCCCGACGAACAGTTCGGGTTTCGTAAGAAGCACGCAACTACTCATCAACTTCTAAGGGTTATTAATTATGTTCTGGAAGAAATGAACAATAGTTATAAAACCGCTGGCATTTTCCTTGACGTCAAACGTGCATTTGACAAGGTTTGGCACAGTACTTTACAAATTAATTAAATGGAATTTTCCCACCTACATTACTAACATTCTCTACCACTACCTCAACAATACAAGTTTCACCGTCAAGATGCTTTCTCTCAACCGAAAGCTGTCAATGCGGGTGTCCCTCAAGGGAGCGTACTCGGTCCACTGCTCTACTCACTTTACATTAGTGACATTCCCAAGTCATCAGACGTTATGGTCTGACTTTTTGCGGACGATACCGTAATAATGTCTCAACATAAGAATGCAAAAATTCTTAGAAATAAGATTCAAACTTACATCGACACACTGCAAACCTGTCTTAACCAATGGCGAATTGAGCTAAATGTAGAAAAAACTGCTGCCATACTTTTCTGCAAAGGAAACCTTCGACGTTTCCCGCCAAAACTTGTAATTAAAGATCAAGATATTGACTGGAGCAGCAATGTTAAATACTTGGGTGTTATTCTTGACAGTAAAATAACATTCTGTCTTCACATCGACAAAATCCGTAAAGAATTCATCAAAGTTATGGCAATGCTGTTTCCTCTCATTAACAGATGGTCAAATTTATCCCTCAAGAATAAATTACTCATTTACAAGCAACTCATAAGACCACGTTTAACCTACGCCTTTCAAATCTGGGGGGCAAGCTGCTAATGTTCATATTTCGGCAATACAAATAATGCAGAACAAAGTACTTCACCAAATCACCAATGCTCCTTGGTTTGTTTCGAATCTTACACTTCACAATGATTTTAAAATCAGAACAATTCGTGAATTCATCGAAGATCTATCAAGCAGGTTTTTAAAGAAATTTATGATAGCAATAATCCTCTCATCAGTTCCCAAATCACCCTAGAGAACGGGAAATATTTACTTCCTAATTCAAATATCTCCCTCTCTAGAAAATGCAAAATCTCAGCCATCAAGAGGAATAATTAATACCTCAGATGAATTTGGTGTTCGTCCCCCCCTGTATATAATTTGTAAACATTGTTTTCCTGGAATTTTACTACTGAAACTTTTTCAGCTCATTTCTCTCCACCCTGTATATATGTTTCATTATAATCCAGACATATACTATGATCAGAGTGTTTTGTTGTTTATTCATGCTGGTTGGGATACTGCTCTATAATTTTTATAGCTGCGGGATTCCTAACCCTTTTTATTGTATATCTGTATTTTATATTACTCGGAATTTTGTTTACCAGATTTTCTATTTTCTACTTTAATGATTGTATTTAAATTTCCCAAAGTGGGTTGTCCCTCTGGAAAAGTTGTAGCTACGCCCAGCTCTACTGGATCGGCGAGTCAGGGCCCACCTTGCTGACCCACTTTCACTTACCCTCTCCGAAGGGTTTCTACTATTTTTCGTTCTTCTTTGCTTTTCTTGTACTGTTTTCTCTCTCTTTCTTTTGTATATATTCTCTTTATTTATATCATTTACACGGATACTGATGCTGCGGTGGTCTGTTTTTCATGCAAAATTTTCAGAAATTTGTTGTTTCCTCATCACCTCATACGAAGTAAAAGTCCTCGGACTGACGCTTCAAAAAAGCGAATATGTAGTAGTATTTTTTCCAAAAAGAATTTTTTTAATGTTCATATGAAGATAAATTTTATTTTTGTATTGACAAGATTTTAAAGTCGAACAATTTTCGATGTTTCTGTTCAAGTTTGACGGATGGGGGTGGGGCTAAAATTAGGCAAATTATCCACCTACTAAGTTAAAAAGTCTTGATGTTAAAAGTCAGAAGACATAGCCAAAATTTTTCTTCCGGTGATGGAAGAATTAGTAGAAACGTCATATTTTCTCAACTCGAAAAGTTAAAAGTTCATGGTCATACGCTTAGGATTATTTATTGTTGCATAAGTACGCGTGCGATATGGAAGCTTGCTGAGGGGTGTGGCTGTCTGGCTTCTGATGAAAGAAAGGGAGAAGTGAACATTTTACTTGTTTTTTCTATGTGTAAAATAAACTTGCAAACAAGAGTTACAATTTCGCAATGAATAAGAACGAAGTTTTAAACAAACGCGGTGCGATATCACGAGAAACCAAAATAAAAATCTTAAAATAGATAAAAAAAAGTGATCAAAAAGTCAAATTGCAAGGTTAGCATAATTAACTGCGGGAATTCGACTTTGAAAAAAGAATTAGTTGTTAATATAGAAATCAATCTAGTGATGGAAATTTTCGGAAGTTTGAAGATGTGTTATACGAATGGTTAAAAAAAATAAAAATAATAATAATAATGCGACATAAAAATATACTCGAATATTGACAGAAATTCATTAACCACTTGCGCTGGAAAGACGTGCCAAGCACGTCGTATTGCTTTTGTCACAGAATCGTCAATGACGTGGTATGTACGTCGTCATTATATACATATATAATGATATTCTATATAACAACCAGTTATTCTGGACTGCTCTGGTACATAAGTTGATGAATTCTTTGCCAGCGCAAGTGGTTAAAGTTAAAAGCACACTAAGTTTTGCTCAACAAATGGTCTTTGACGAAAATTTATATTCAAAACTTCAGACGAATTTTTGAAAAAGCTTAAAATATGGTGCAATGTTTCTTTCCAGAAGCTTTGACGGAGAAAATGGTGCTGTCAACAAAGAAACATTTGAGAAATGGAAAGAAGAATAACTGAAATATATTATATAAAAAACTATGCGCCAGACAGTAATTTTAATGGAAGGGAAACTGTTTTTTTTTTTTTTTTTTTTTTTTTTTTTATAGAATTTGGGTTTCTAGTGACTTTTTTATAGAATGATATCTTTCGTTTTCATACACGAAACAGTAAGATAAAAAGCAGCAGCCAAACAAAGACTTGTGGTTTTTCTGTTTGCATCGAAAAGCTTCTACTCTTAATAACTGGCAAATCGAAACAGACAAAGTCTTTTTCAAATATTAAAACTTTGCTAGTTACTTATAAAACAAGTCTAAATCATGGATTACATCCAATATTTACAGAAAAATTGTCCTAAAAATTGATAACTGTATGGCGCATACTCAAATAAAAGATAAGAAATATTTTCCACCTTAGGTTATTTCGATTCTTTAGCCTCTAGATCATGGATTATTGTTATTGCATTGTATGAAGAGGAAGAAAAGGAAGTAAACATTCTCACACTCGCGCGGCTTTGTACTTCTTGAAAACAATAGAAAAGGAAGGACGTGATAGAAAATAAGTAAAGAATTGCTTCCACCTTGTTGGTTTCATAAAGCAACCAGAAATGGAATCTATTGCTAAAATAATTTTTAAAATAATCAAAGATGAAAATTTCGATGAAATAGAAAAAATCTTTCAAGAAATTTTTTAAAAAAATGTAGTTACTTAAATATTAAATGTTTACCAATAGTTATAATGCGTCGAAAATCTGATCAAAAATGAATTGATTTGCCGTTATTGTACAAAATAAAACTTGCATCAACATTAGATGAATAAAGCGAAGACATGCCGACATCTCCTAGCATAAAAACAATTTCTAGAGCAATAGAAACTTTAAAATGTTTTTTGAAAGACAAGAAAAAATAAAAAAATTACGTATCTCCTTTAAATAAAATGGAAAATTATATTTTACCATAATCAGTTATGCAAAAAGACAACTATAACGGATTTTTTTTCGATTAAAAATAAATTTTTGTTTCTAGACTTTTTTTCTTATGTTTTACATTAAAATGTTTCAGACATAATTTAATTGACAAAATTAAATTTTTCTTAAGCAAAGAATAGTTTAATCACTTACAAAAAACCTCGTTAAAAATAGCGTATTTTTAAGAACTTGTAATTTTTAAGAACTTTTAATTATATCTAATAGAGCGACCATTCGTTGTAAAGATTTTTGCTTTAGCCAGCAGAGAGTCGTTTCATCGAGATTTGACTGCGTATAGTAAGAAAAAAACTGAGGAAAATGTTCTATCCGTAAATGTAGGCTTCATTTTTATACTCTTGGCAATCAAATTCATTTTTAATAGGATTTAAAAAAAAAATATTTACATTCTAAATTTTGTAGTAATTTAAAGAGCAAAAAATTTTGTGACTTGTGCAGCGATCAAGTGGGCTAAAATGGTTCCTTATCATTCTGAAAGCATACCAAAAAATTTTTCAGCCGAAATAATTTTCGTCTTTCATATAGATGAAGAATTAAGAATTTTATTATGTTTTTTTATGTACTAAAATGCATATATTATCTTTGGCTTGACGAACTAAAACAACTCTATTATATCTGCCTACATTTATCCAGAAATCTCTTTAATTTTCCCAAAAAACTGCTTGCTTGGTAATTTATAAAAATGAGAGAATTTCCATCAGTTGAAAAATAAGTATTTAGATCAGAAATGCTCTTAAATTTCATTTCTTACAAATCAAACTGTAGAAATATTGATAATAATTGTAGGTTCAATTATATTTATAATTAATCACAATCAGAAAGTCTTTTATTTTATTTCATAAATCAATTCTCGTGTAATTATAAACATATATATATATATATATCTTTACTTATATAAATGAACATGAAAATTTTCGTTATCATTTGTTACAGTCAGATGCATATACTATTTGAAATGTGAAACAATTGTAGCGAATGATAAAAAAAAAAGTTATGCATGAATACGTACATTTATAAACTAACTTGAAACCTTATATGAACACTGTATATAAAGTGTTATGAAAAGTCTGCAGTTATATTCAATAGATGGCGCCACTAACTTAATCATTATGGCTAAATGTTTTAATTTTATTTTTTTCTTCCCAACACATAGATGGCGCCACTAACTTAA
>JAPDSC010149498.1:449374-483243 GCA_026290005.1 Latrodectus geometricus
AACATGTCTAGGGTCTTAGGATGGGGAATGAGAGCAGCTACACGTCGTCCTAGAGTGCTCCAAACACGCTCGATTGAGTTAAGATTCGGTGATCAAGCTGGCCATAGTATGCACTCAGTTGTTTCCTGCTCAAGATAAGTATCCACGATGTAATCCTTGTGTGGTCTCGCATTATCATCCTTGCGCATGAAAGCATCACATATTGAACCGGCATAAAGGCGCACATAAGCATCCAGGGTATCATCTGTATAAATGAGAGCATTAGCATTTCCATGGGAAAAGACATGGAGGTCTGTGCGTCCATCCAAACAGATACAACACCAAACACATACGTTGCCTGATCCATATGCGTCTCTTTCACGGATGTTTGATGGATGAAAATGAATTCCACATTCTCTCCAAATGAAAATGCACATACTATCGCTTTCGAGTCTAATTCTGACCTCATCCGTAAAGAGAACAGCCCTTCATTGATCCAATGATCAAGCGTCCAGTGGACATGTTGACGTGCATATTGCAAGCGTTTCCACCTGTAGCGTGGCGTGTGCGACTTCTATAAAATATATTCTATAAATATACGTTGTAAAGCTTCCGAAGCATGGTTGATCTACCTACCAACCTTCCGGAACTTGCAGCGAGTGAGTGAGTATCTGAGTACAGTCAGAGTGGCGGTTCTATTCCTTCATGCGCATAATGACAAATATCGGACATTAGTAGTAGTTCGTGGCTGTCCTTGAATACCGAACCAGTTATTAGAACTTGTTGCCAGCGTCTACGAATCCCATACGGACTCGCATTCAGCCATCTAGCCACTTCTATCTGATTTTGTCCTGCTTCTAATATCCCAATAGCTCGCTATCAAAATTGTTAGGTCAAATGATGTCTGGAGGCAATTGTTACACTTTTGCTATACCAGTTTTCAAATCTCAGACACGTAGCGACAATTGCCACCTTGAGCTAAGACATCCATTTTTATGCTCCTCGCAAATGGTACATTCCGACAGCAGTGCCACCATTTTCATAATGTTATATTGTTCACTTACTTACCAACAAATTCAAATTTTATTGAGACTAGTTTATTTTTGGGAGACTTATATCTCTATTACGACTTTTCCACAGTTTTTAGTAATTATCACAATTTTGGATATAAAGTGAATTTTAGGTAACCAATATAGGATGTAAGATATAAGTAAAAAGCATCGAATATATACACTACTGGCCATTAAAATTGCTACACCAGGAAGAAATGCAGATAACAAAATGATATTTATTGGACAAATATATTATACTAGAAATAACAAGTGATTAAATTTCAAAAAAATTGGCTGGATAAATCCTGAGAAATCAGAATCCAGAACAGCCACCTCTGGCAGTAATAACAGCAGTTATACGCGTGGGCATTGAGTCAAACAGAGATTGGATTGCATGTACAGGTACAGATGCCCATGCAGCTTCAACACGATGCCACAGTTCATCAACCGTAGTGACTGGCGTTTGGTGACAGGCCAGTCGCTCGGCAACCATTGACCAGACGTTTTCTATTGGTGAAAGATCTGGAGAACGTGCTGGCCAGGGCAACAGCCGAACATGTTCCGTATCAAGGAAGGTCCGTACAATACCGGCAACATGCGGTCGGACATTATCCTGCTGAAACGTAGGGTTTCGCAGGGCTCGAATAAAGGGTAGAGCCACGAGTCGTAACACACCAGAAATGTAACGTGCATTGTTCAAAGCACCATTAATGCGAACAAGAGGTGAACAAGACGTGTATCCAATGGCACCCCAAACCATCACGCCAGGTGAGAGGCCAGTATGACAATGACGAATGCACGCTGCCAGTGTGCGTCCACCAGGATGCCGCCAAACACGGATGCGACCATCATGATGCTGTACATAGAGCCTGGATTCATCTGAAAAGATGACGTCTCGCCATTCGGCGCCCAGGTTCGTCGTTGATCTCACCATTGAAGGCGCTCTTGTCTATGACGCAGCGTCAAGGGAAGCCGCAGCCATGGTCTCCGAGCTGAGAGTCCATGCTGTTGCAAACGTTGTCGAACTGTTCGTGCAGACACTTGTTGTCTTCCAAACGACCCCGTTTCTTGACTCACGGCTCGTGACGTGGTTGCACGATCCATTACGGCCATGCGGATAATATGCCTGTCTTCTCGGCTGCTAGTGATAGGTGGCCTTTGAGATCCCGCATGGCGTTCCGTCCATGCGGGATCTCAACCCATCCTGAACCCCATCGATTCCATATTCTGCTAATAGTCATTGGATCTCGACCAACGCGAGCAGCAATACTGCGATAAGATAAACCGCAATCCCGGTACGCTACAATTCAACCTTTATCAAAGTCAGAAACGTGCTGGTACGCATTTCTCCTTCTTACTTGTGGCATCACAACAACTTTTCACCAGGCAACAACGTTCAAATGCAATTTGTGTATGAGGAACGGGCTGAACAATTTCCTCATTTAAACACAATGTAGGTGTCGCTACTGGCGCCTGCTTTGTCTGAATGTGCTGAAAAGCTTATCATTTGCATATCACAGCGCGTTCTTCCTTTCGTATAAATTTCACGTTTGTATCATGTCGCATTCTTGGTGTAGCAATTTTAATGGTGAGTTGTGTGTATATATATATATATATATATATATATATATATATAAATGCTATGTCCATTTTTGAGTCAAGAAATATTTGAGGATATCGATGAGGTATTCTTTCGCACACCTAATGAAGAGAATATACCAACTACTGAATTATTCCTGGAGATAAGTGACTATTAATACTATTGCCTAAAATGTACCAAAGCTATTTTGTTGGATTCATATATATTCATATGAGGAATGTCAATCATCTGAAGAATCTCTTCGTCGAAAAGGAAACTGTGCATCAGTTGTGCACGATGTATCCTGGTTTTATCATCCAAGAGAATGAAATTATTCCTGATTGCTGTAACTTTAATGACCTTTAAAAGTTTGAGGATCTCATTCCGACATTCTCGAGCAATTATTGCACCAGTACTGATAATGTACAGGTTGATAAAAATGCTGATAAAACGTTCACGATTTCTCGTGACTTTGAAATAGGACTCAACTGCAATATTTGATGGTTATTGATATGCCTAAAATATTCCACAGCGTTCGCCAATTCTTCCTTCGTTGTTTTGTATTTTTGTTGTTTATCTAGTTTATAAAATACTCCATTAAAATTTGCTTCACATACTACATTGTGCACTCTCCTGTCAACCTCAGTTTCCCTAAGCAGATTTGCATTTCATTTTAGATCATGTCATTCCATTAAGACAATTATTTTTATGTGTACCTTCTAAAATTATTCCTATTTTTTTCTGTACATCTAAGTACACAATATAAATTGTTAAAGTAATTTTCTTATACTTCATATAGAAGTTTATCTACTAAATTACTTTCAATATTACTTAATAACAAATCTCAGAATAAATTAGATTATATTACAGGATGGAGCAGAAACAAACGGTTTTAACTTTAAAAAATGAACGTTTGATTTTAATTAATTTATATACGTACCACAGAAAAAAAAAATGAAAGGTATCTAGTTTTCAACTCGTGTTTAAAAATAACTCCTCAATGTTCCCACCACGATATCCCTTCATTTGGATACGCCTCGTGAAAATTTTGTACACCTCATTAATTGGCCTCTGTTCCTCCTATAAGCAATTTACACCAATTTACCTTAAAAATCTTACACAATAACTGGAAAAAAATTGTTCCATAAGAAATTCATGTATCTTCATTAGAGTTCATTTTTATTTCTGTATCGTCCATTTTGTCACACCTAGTTAAGTATTCACAAATAAATGTGATTTTTTGGCTAATTTGTCCACATTTTCAAACACCAAAAATGGTGCAATGAGTGCTTTCTTTCCAAATGTATTTTTAATTGAGTGATATTTACATATACAAATTAATTAGATAAAAGCTTAATATATTATAAATCAGTATTTTTAATTTTTCAACAAACATCTCTGACTTCATTTGTTTCATTGCAAAGGTACATCTTTCTAAGCCTAGATCTATATCACAGTTATGATTTTGTTAGAATTTATATCAAGTTTGTGTGTTATACAATGGCTCAATATAGTTATTACAATATGATATTTAAAAAAACAGTGAAATCAAAATTATATCTTCTCTTAGGGTGAATCACACACACACACACACAAAAGTTTAATTTAACAGCACACTTTATAATGCATTTGTAGATATATACTTTAAGATGGTGGAAAATAAAAAAATTTTTATAATTCAATGCATCAAAAGATTATTCAAATATGAAAATTAATGATCCATTGCTAAATAAATGTTTACCTGCAATTAATTTTGTGATTTAGAATGATGTAATCCATTTTAACCAGACAGATATTTTAATTAAGCAAAAACAGTTTAAAAAATATGGAAAAATTAAAAGCAGGCAAAATGAACACTGAAAGCTCAAATCTTAGATTTTCTTCTTGTAATACAGTGAAACTACAAGTACCAGATGTAGAAAGTGCAAGAAGTAGTCGACGAAATTCATTAGCAATTATATAGGATATTCAAAACCAAAACACTTATCTTTTAGGAACAAAAACGGGAAATATTTCATAACTGTGTATCAAATATCAGTTCACAATTTGTGAAAAATTTATTTTTCTTGAAGATTTTCTAGATTAAGTATTATCACTTAGATTATGTAAGAAAATAGTCTTTTCTGAAAGTCAATGATATTAACGATGTCAGATTTCCACTGTCTTGCAAACACAAGTGTAAATGAAAAAATCTGAAAAACTAATTCTAAATGTCACAATAGTCTTATGTATGTAAATAAGTAATCTTACAAGTAACTATTAAGAAAATAAGTTTACTTTGTTTTGACATTTTTTTATTTTATTATATATATATATATATATATATATATATATATATATATATATATAATAAATTCTATTGTTTTCTTTTTCCAGCTTTTTTAATTAATAAAACATAAAATTTATCTATAAATATTATTAATTTAAAATTCAACTTGTTTAGATGAAAAAGTATTTACAAAAATTACAAAGCAGACTTTATTTTACTTTTAGGAATTTTGATCATTTTGTACTTTTCAATGCTTTTTATACCAGATATATAACTTAAGAAATTATCTAATACGTATGTATTAAAGTATCAACTGAAATGAACATACAAAAAAAGCCACTGTTATAATAATTTTCCAATTTAAAAATTTTAATAAGTTTTTTTCTAAGTCATCATGAATGTTCTTCCAATACTGTTTGAAAATATTTATTTTTTTCAAATTTCAATAATTTAATCATATTTACCAAGTTTAGTGAAAATTATGAATAATCACCAGTTATATCATACGTAATCACCAGATTAATCACTGTTATCATAATACATATAACAAAATTATTATACATAAATTCTGAAGAAAATAATTTCCACTTAAGATTTTGCAACATTCAATCAATAAACTTGTGCCATACACTGGAATTCACTAGAAAATATAGTTGCAGAGTTCAGGATAAAAATTTTTCATTCCGTAAGTAAAAGTATGTGCTTTAACAATATAAATAAAATATAAATTTATTTAAAAAGTTTAACATAAATTTTTATTATAAAGATTCTTTATTAGAAAATATTAACTTAAAATACACATAGTTTCTTTAAGAATGTATATCTTAACAATTCAAAAATATATTTCCGATTCATTAATTCATTTATTATATTAAAATGTTCTATAAAATATCTTTTTGCTGTGTTCATTTTCTAAAAAAAATTTAAAATAAATACTCATCAATTACTTTTTCAATGAAAAAAAAAAATCAATGTTATAAATCATAAAAACATTTTTTCTTTATTTCCTTTATTTTTTTAAAACATTTCTACCTAAACATGTTTTAACATACAAATAGTTTTTTAAAATAAAACTCACTAATTTCTAAAACACATAAGCTCCCAAAATCGCTAGTATCTTTTAATAAATTACAACAACATAGAAAATCAAAAATTTATTGCCTTCATTTACATAAACATGTTGTACAAAAGTATAAAAAATAAATATTTTAAAAATATATAGACATGTACATGTAAGATAAATTTTTGAATTATAACAACTTTACTAGTGCAAGATACATTTTTTAAGGCTCAATAATACCTGCACCTAAGTAATAGAAATATTATTCGCATTCTTTAATCACAAACCCATCACCAACAATTATTAATACAATAAACAATTGCTTATATAATTTTATAATAAGAATCAGAAATAACACACTAAAATTTGCATTCCTTTCAGAATATTAACTTTGATGAAGTATGCATAGTTTCTTTCAATCTTTAATATGATGTATAGTAATTGTTTACATTACTCAATAACAATAAGGAATTAATACTATTTCTTTCACCCTTCAATATAGTAAATAGTTCATATTGCTCTTCAGTAATAATTTTTAATAATATAAGTTACACATTAAAAATTGTACGCTTTTTGGAATAAAATTAACAATGATATAGATATATACAATAAATCACAATCATATTAGTTTATATCAATTAAAAATTACACAAAAACTATGACTTCAATTTAGATTAAAATTTTGATAGGAATAGTTTCTTTCACAAATAAATTAATAAAAATTAACTTTGATCTATATGATAAAACTAAACTTATGTTTAATAGATAAATTGTAAGAATATAGCAAATAAATGTAATATATTAAGAGATTTAACAATATATACACCTAGAAAAATAAAGTTTAAACAACGATTAATGGGATCAAGATGAATTAATCAAAATTCCACAAGCATATTCTTCACACACAATTTAAGTGTTTATAAAATAATGTTTTTAATAGATAAAGTGTGCATAAATGATATTATAGGAAAGCCCTTTTTTTATTTACAAATATAATTCTTATTTTCATGAATCAGAGAAGAGATAAGTATTCATCTTTAAGCTCAATTCTAGGAGTAAAATATTGATTCAAACATTTCAAAACAAATAAAACATTGATTTAATTGACTTCACATGGATACCAATAAAGTCGTTTAAATTCAATAATTATAATTTTAATTTGAAGTTACTTGCAACTTAAAATAATTATGAAAAAATTAAGCCTTTTAAAAGTAGATATTTTCCTATGTTAATATTTTGAATATATGAACATCAATTTAAAAATTTAAAGCAAATTATTAACCTTAAGAAATTTTATAAAATACAGGCACTGTTGGTTAACACAAACATCTAATGAATATTTTCGACAGATAGTCATTAGTAATATCTCATAAAGTAATTTTTACACCTTAAACTAATAATTTAGTTTAAAAATATGTAAGTACATTTTTTTTCATATAATTTTTTTAAGGCATTTATTAGTAATTTTTTGAAGAAAATAATTATAAAATATTTGGAAAACAACATAAGCAACAAATTTAGCTAAAAATTTAGCTTAAAAAATTAAAAAAAGTTTGATTTTTTTTGAATGCATTACATAGCAAGGCACTTTCTCACATTAACATGAAATTGGAGATTTATTCAGCAATACCATATCAATTTTTGTTGCAATTTTTAAACTATGTACATAATTTGAAAGAAATCAAGAAAATATTCCCTACAATGCACATAAAAACTGTTTATAAGCATTAACAGATAAAATAATTCAAAATTTTAGTAACTGAAGATTTTTTTCTAATTTTCAAGCAGTTTCAAAAATTCTTCAAATAAAAATTGAGATTTTTTTTTTAAACAATTCCAGTTAATTTATGAGATTAAAGCAAGACATAAAAACAAAAAAATCTGCAAAATTGTTAAAACATTATTTTTGAAAAAAAAACTAGTTTAAAGAATGTTCTATAAAATTTTTATCTCTTGAAAATTCAATTTCTAAAAGTCCATTAAATGTAGTTTTGAAAAAATGTATTGCCTCCTGATTCCCATTATGTAGCAGGTTTTAATATTTGCAAACCACATTCCTTGGCATTGTCATATTAAAATTCAAGCAAACATGCAATACATACATATAAAATAAGCCAACTAATAAAAAAATTAATAATTTTTATCAAAAAATGAAATTTATTTTTCTACTTATTTTTGATATTTCTATAAAAATTGTTATTTATTAAAAATATGTATGAGAAATGGAATTAAATGAACACTCTCAAAAAAAAATTATATTGGCACATTTAAATAATAACTCATTGATCGTTCTCGAGCTTCTTCTGGAGTAAAAATTGGTTGGTAATCAAGGCGAAGAGTAGCTTTACTTCGATTGTAAAAAAAAGTAGAACACATGTAATTTAATTGTGTCACAGGAGGTATAATATCTACTTTGAATGTTACAAAACAATTAATAAAGTTTATAAGCATAATAATTAATGATAGCAATAACCAAGCAAGCCAATATGGGAAAATATAATTGCTAACTCTAAATCCTCTAGCCTCCATATATGGAGTTAAATGTTCATGTATGTCAATGATGGGTGTATCATCAGTCACAAAAAATGCTTCACCTGAAATAGTTTCATCCACTACTAATCTGTCCTTGGCTTTAATATGGGCCCAAGCAGCATTTCCAACATAGCATATTTGCAGGCGTTCATCTAAACTTCTTATTCGACGATAAAATCCTCCCATTTTTTTAGTATGTTTCAATGCACCATAAAAGAAGTGCTTATCTCCTTCTCCATAGAAAGGAGTGGGACGAATCGCTGCAGTACGAAGTTTCTCTTTACCTACATAAATACACACACACACAAAAAAATTATTCATCAAGCATATAATTTAAATTATTTTTAAACATTACTAAATTAATATTTCATTCAACAGGAAAGAATGAAAAAAGAAAATATTAAAATCTTTCTTAAAATAGAACACCTATGTGAATGCAATCATAATACATCAAATGAGATTCCTTGAAATGCATAACATACAAAATATTGTAACAAACGTGTTACTTGTTCATACACTTTATATTTTTGTTCATAGTTATTTGTGATCAAAAGTCAGTCTAATATTGCATATAATGATATGTTCTAAAGCTACTTATTATAAAAAAAAGTCACTAATAATTTAGTAACAAAAAAGTGATGATTGAGTTTAAAAAAAGGTTCTTTTTTTTCCATCAACTAACTCTAATGGAATAGAATAAAAAAAATTGGAAATTAAATATTGACAGTGAAGATTCAATAAAATATTATAAAATAGCTGTGAGTTATATAATTTTATTAATTAATAAATAAATCAACTTTAATTTAATGAACATTAAAATTCTTAACTTTATTTTCAGTTAAATCAAATAATATGTATTTTACTACTGTTATTTCGAAACATTTTTAACGAATATATGTGTTTTATTAATACATCTATTGATGATATTAAAGCAGTAAAAAGAAAGTTTTGAAATAATTTTAAAGTAGAATTAAAATAAATATTAATAAAAGATATTTAAGAAAATTTCATATGTACCATTTGCTAATGATTTGCCACTAGCTTCAACAACAAGCTTCTCACTTTCGCATTTGGTTTCACCATATTTTCCAATCATGAAGCTGCTTGGAATCGGTGTTGTACTCTCTGTGCCATAAAAAATATGTTCCGTTCCACAAACGACATCTGTAGTACTAGCAAAAACCAAGCGAGGAACATTTTGTTTAATGCAGGCTTCGATAATATTTTTTGTACCTGCATTGCAAAACAAATAAGCATTAAGTAATTAATACAGATTATGATAATTCAATTTACAAATGAGAGATTAGTTACTGCTCTTTCACTTCAAGTCTTAACTTTAGCAACAAAATAATTCAAAACAAAGCAATATTCAGATAAAAAAAATAAATATAGCTTTTACTATTGGTTGAATTTATCATAGGTATACTGTAATTATTAAATATACTCAGTAAACAAATACGTTGACAAATGTTTATTTGATCAAATTGAAAAAACAGATCACAAATAAACCAGGGGAAACTGTATATTAATGATTAATATATTAGCATACAGATTCTTAAGTATTATTTAACCCAAGCTTATTATTTAACCCAAGTATTATTAACTTTCATTCTATTTTAATTTAAAAAAGAATATGATAAAATGCTTAAAATTAAATATTAAGTTTAAAAAATAAACAAATACATATGCAAAACCTTTTATTTTGAAATGATGTTGAGACACCTCAGAATTTTTTTTAATGCTTTTAATATACTAGAAAAACCTTCAAAATGATATTTATATGTAAGAAACTTATTACTCAAAACAAATTTGATTACTTTATTAATCATTAATAATATTTTTTTCTTTGTTGTAAAATAGGAATAATTGGAGAATATAGCCCAATCTTGAAGTACGCAGTTTTTAAATTAACATTTTAATTTAAAAATAACAATGCTAATTGTTGTGTAGTTTTATACATTTATAATTGCATAATTATGTGTATATAGTTGAACAACAGTTTTTTATAAGGAAAAAAAAAATTCATCATACAAATTTAAAATTAGAAAATAAAAAAAACAGGGAAAATTATCAATTTTAATAATTGTAATAGTTCAAAACATTATATAATAAAATAAAAAAAAAATAGAAATAAATGAAAATGGAAGAAAACTAAAACTTATCTCACATCAGGGAAAAAACATTCCCCAAAACCAATTGTGTCACAGATTCAGATAAAATAAAATATAATCTATTTCAAAAATTTTGATCAAAATGAAATAAAAATACTAAAAGTAAGAGCACAAAATTCTATAAAAGTTTTTTTTTTTTTTTGTAAAAACACAGAAAATTATACATTTTCACCATAATGTATAATTATTTACTATTTTTATTGTTTTAAATATTTTTCTATTTAATTTAACAATTTAAACAATGTGAAAACTCTTTCAAAAATACTATGCAAACATATTAAACAAATAATTATTTTCAGTTTTTCAAAATATTTGTATTTTATATTTTTCCTACACAACTATAATAACATTTTTTAGACATTTCTTTCATTAAATAAAGAACTACAAATACCAATTTATATAAGAATAATCAATATATATTGTGTAATTATAAAACCATATTTTAGTTTTTAGAATAAATATTATGTTTCCCCCTTTCATCAACCTCATTATTACGCTCATTTTCACCTAAAAGTTACTTTCAACAGAATATGTAAAAGGTGTGTATGTTTGTTTTATACTCTTACCCTGTACAATAACTTATATATTTAACAGGGTTATGACATTAAAACAAGCAGTTATAATTTAATAAACATTTCAACAACAATTTATTTTACTAACTATTATTGCATTACTAATAAAGAAAATCCTTAATTGTCCCATCAAGATTAATTCAATAAATGTATCAAAACTTACAAAATATTAGAATTCAATAATTGTGAAACTTATATTATACATATAAAAAAATTTAAAAAAAAAAAAAAAAAAAAAAAAAAAAAAAAAAAAAACACCATGGAAATTTTAATTTACCTTCGATATTTGTTGATACCATCTCCTTTTCATTTGGAAAAAGCCCTATGTCTATAACACAAGCTGCATGAATGACACAATCTGCACCAGATAAAGCATCAAGAACATGATTCATATCACGAATGTCAGCAACAAAATGCTTCATTGGCTTATTTTCAGAATGGTCTGGAGAAAAAATTATATTGTAAGTTACGTTTCAAGTTTAATTTTAATATTTTTATTTAAAACTATTTATAAATGTTAAAGGTAATGGTTTAACACATACTTAACAATTTTTGATGTCTAGGGAAATAAAGCTATACATAACAATATTTAAAATACAAGTTCAAAGTTTTCAGTAAAATACATATCAAATATGTATTGCCAGGAACTGAGATAATAAAACCATTTTAGCAAATAGTGAAAAACAATTTAAATATATTTCCACTTACTCAATTTATTTTCATATGGGACTTTATCAAATAACCTAATTTCAGTAACATTATCATCTTTTTCTTGTAGCAGTTTCACTATGTATTGTCCTAAGCATCCACTTGATCCAGTAACAACGACAACTTCTTTTCTAGACATGATTGTACGTCTAAGATAAAAAGAAAAGAAAACACTTATAATTAGAATGCTATTTTTTTTAACAAAATATAGGCTTATGTTGACAAACATAATCACATGCACAAAGCTAATGTACAGTTTTACTAATAGAAATTTGATGCTAGGATTAATCAACAAATGAAGCTAAAATTTTTTTTAATCCTTTCAAAAAGTTTAAGCATTTCCTTATTAAAAGGTAGTCCCTTATTATACATTTAATATTTTTCTAATAAGTATTTAAAGCATTTTTTACTTCAAACAGTAAGAAACTAGTTTTAAATGCAGCTTATTCTTGAATGAACTCTTAGACAATAAGATGTTAAAATCCAAGCTTCATCTTTAGTATATGATATGAGAATTACCATATTAAGTAGATGTGTGTTTACTCAGGTATATGTATAAATCTTATCTATAAATTACATATATGCACAGCAGTCATTTAAGATGAGATTTGAGACATAAAACCTATTTTAAAGTAAAAAACAATAATTAATTGCTGATGACAAAAATAAAATAAAATAAAAGATTGTCAGTTTGATAAGAGGAGTTAATTCCTAAATACTTTTTTGCAGAACACATGTAATTAAAATGTAAAAAAAAAAAAATAGGTTTTTAATATTTTTAAAACACTGTTTTATGGAAATTAAAAAAATTTATATAGCACTTATATATAATTTTAACAACAATTTACTTTATCCAGAATAAAAAATCTTATTGAATAGATAAAAAGTGACAAATGCTTTAGCAAATATGACTTTTATATAACATTTATGAATTCTTTTTACACTACGTTTAAACAAAATCACTTTTTAAATCTGCCTTAAAAATCAAGATTCTATGATACATTCCAACTACTTGTAATTCAATAATCAATAGTTTCCCTTATTTTATGATTTTAAAATGTAACCATTTATTTATGAAAACAGAAACCTATTTCTAAAGAGATGGCTGATATGAAATTTTTTTCTCGTGTTTTGAAATAATAATAAATGTATTTCCATAGAAAAAGAAAGAATGGGGAGAAGAATAATCTAATATTTATTGTAAAAAATTTAAATTGCATTTTTAACAAGACATACACTGAAAAACAATTCTGAAACACAAAATATTAACTTGACTAAAAAAAAAAAAAAAAAATAAAAAAATCTAAATTTGTAATCAATAACTATTTACAACTTTAATAACTATTAGGAAGAATGAGTTATGTTTATATTTTTTGATAAAAATTAATTATTTGAACTTGCTGCAATCATTCTGCTTTTCACAAAGTAAAAAATCAAGTTTCTTTGGTTTGGCTTTCAGGTCAAAAGCATTTGTAATACACTTTTTTGCAAGCTGTAATCAACCAGTTGATAACATCTGATCATGAAATAATATTTTCTGTATATCATAACTAAAAGAATAAAACAACAAAAAAATATAGCAGTAAAAAAAATTTACATCGCATTTCTCATAAGAGAAAGCTATTGATATCAATATCTTTAAATTCAAATTTCTTGCAAAATAAACAAAATTTATCAAAAACACATATATATATTGCAAAAATTTACAGGAAATTGAAATTATAATTGCTTCATTGGGTTTTGGATAATTATTAATTTATCAACATTTAGGTATTTCACAGCACTGGAGGAAAACAATATTTTCCAATGAATTTCTGAAAATTATTAAAGACTATAAAAAGAAAAGTTTTTACAATTTCATTTTGAGAATATTTATTCACTTAATATTTTGTTGTTTTATTTCATTCCGCACAGGTAATCTTACGATTATAGAAATAAGTTTTAAGAAAATTTTAGATCAGAAGAACATTTAGCTCTTAGTACACTTATACAGGAATGCACATTGCCATTCTTATTCCATTTTTTATATAGCTGTAAAATGTACTTTCAAGAAAATATTATGTGCTCATATCAATATGCATACACAAGAAAAAATCCTTATGAAGTGAAATACTAAAGAAAAAATAAACTTTATTCTCAGTTCATAGATTAAAATAACAGGTACTAGCCTAATAAAATAATCTAACTTGACTTTTTGTTTAAATAATAAGAATAAATTAACAAAATAACCAAAAACACGAAATGAAATTTATGGCATTTATTGATATAGTTTTAGGAGTAATATATTTTGAGTGGCTTTTATGCATAACTTATCATGCATATTCAGATGTTAATATATTTTTTTAAATTTCTAAAAATACAAAGAAGAAACAAAATACATAGATTCATAATTTAAGTTTAAAATGCTAAATTTATAAGTTGACATTTTGCTATGAAAAAATACTTTTTGAATACAGAACTAAAATATTTTGTACAATTTATTAAATGTAAGAATATTTTGAATTTAAAAATAAAGAATAAAAAAAGAGTTCATATTTTTCTTCACAGGCCAATTCTAGAAATGCACAACAAATGTTAGAAATAGTGAATTTTCTATTGAATTTATAAAAGTCTTAAAGGGTTCATTTCTTACCACTAAAACATGAAGTTTTCACAAATTTTTTAAATTACCCTTATTTATATAACACATGGTTGACTAATTTACCACAAGCTATATATTGTAAACAATTCCCTTATTGTTTTATCATATTAAACTTACTCTAAAAGCACTATAAAAAAATTTCAATTTACTGTAACATTGTCTACAATGAAAAAATGTGCAACTATAATCAGCATATATAAATGCACATGCTCACAATAGTATCTTTTCAGCTGCTAAATTGAAAATTTCATGTAACAGGAACATTTAATAAATTTTATATTGCAGCTTCAACTGTTAGAATAATCCAAAAGGAAAGATTCTGCATTTCTTTTAAAAAACTGATTTAATAAAATTATTACTCTTCCTAAAATTTAGTCAATTATAACAGCATTTACATGCTTGTCCTATATTACTGATAGCAAAATATTTAAATTTTCATTAAACATTACTTTTTATGACATTAATCACAAACCTTTTTAATATATATATATATATATATATATATATATATATATATATATAAACAAACTGGAAATTATGTGTGATTACAACTAATCAAAAGTTATATTTCAATGAAATGATGATATAAATGCATTAAGGTATGGAACCTGTATATATATTTAAGATTTCAAAATTACTCATCATTATTTTTAAAGTCTATTATTTATAATGTAATTTTTTTAAAATTATTTAAGTATATAAATTAAACAAAATTTTATAAAAGAAAATCTTAAAAAATTTAAATGTTTTATGGACATATTTGTATTTGTTTTCCAATTTTTTAGAATTTCTATTACAAAAACAAAAATTTTTAAAATATAGTGAGGATTGATACCAGCAAAATATGTCACAGCCTTCAGGTCTAATAAGCTACTACTGATGCAACATATTCTGCTTTTTACTTGTTTCATTTTTAAATGCAGATAAAAAAAAAATATTCCCTAGTATTCTTCCATAAAATGAAGAAAATCAACAGATAAAAGTCATTTTTACTTTACTTTGACACACAAAATTACTGAATTATTACACCACTTATTTTAATATTAACTTTTTTTAACAAAATAAATCACTATTTTTAAGGTTTTATTATATTGTTGAAACTTAATAAATTATTTCTAAAAGTAAAAAATATATAAGTATATATAAAAATTAGGAATATTAAGATTAAAAATGAAAAAGATACAATTTTTATTTTCTTTTTAGAATTTGAAGTTAGCCTATGTTAATTAGTTAACACAAATATTCTTATCCTAGTTATTGTGGATGGCAAGGACACTCAAATGCTCAAAGCAATAAGTTAAATGATCAATTGATAAAGTTTGAATTAATACCAACTTTAATAGACCTGAAACAGCCATGAGATCTTAAAGGAAACTCAGAAGTAGTGTTTTTGATTTTTTTAAGAAATAACTTTTAAACAATGATTCTTTAAGAATCTCATAGAGTAACAAGTAAAATAGTAATGTTTCTGACTTGGACACAATGTTAGACATTTGACTATCATGAAAGAAACAGTCGACTCTACAAGGAGAAAATGATTGGTTGGTTTGTCAGTCAAAGGCAATTTTTTCCTCATTAGAGGTAATTAGATGTGACCTACAGTTTAAGGTGGATAATAAATCATTATAAACATCCAACCCAAAGATGGGAATCAAATCCACAAGCTACTGAACCAAAAACTAAAGTGATAAACATTGAGCTCCTAGCTCAGCCAGGCTGAGAATGAGGAGAGAATTTCAGTATCTTTTATGCTTGAGAAAATTTTTTGGAAATACATTTCAATATTTAATTAAATCTAGGAAATTTTAGAACATTTTTTAACATCTGTTCATAAGATTTGCTTTAATGACTTCTCCTATTACTAAACATGTCTATTCATAGTGTTATATTCTGAGCTATAGTAAATTTAATCTATTATGAGTAGCAATAAAACCTCTGAACAATGTCCATTGATAAAATTATGAGTGACTTCACAAATACCTAATCACTAGAAATTTTAACACATTTATAATACATACATACACTAAAAGGTGGCTGCTACTATAAAAAAGAAAGGCATCAGTGATCTGTCAAGGAACAAAGCATTATAGCATTATCAGGCAAAATATTCACAAAAAGAAAAAATCATGTGAATGGACCACCACCCCAAAAATCTGTACTGTTAAAATAATCCCCAGCCTCAAATTAAAAAAAAATTCATTAATTTAATTCCTATTTATTTAAATGTTTGGACTCAAGAAAGAATTTTATAAGTGAGAAGAAATGGAAATATTTTAATAAAATTAAACAATTTAAATAAATAAACATATTTTGGTTCAAAGAAAAGTCTTCATTTAAAATTTATATTTCTATATTATTACTAGAAGATTTTAAGATACTTTATGTCAATTCATTATTTTCAATATCATTGAAGTAAATATCAAATCAGAAATAATGTTGTGTAAAATATACTCTGAAAAAATAAATCACATATTATAAAATTGCCAGAAAATGTATTTCCTACATGACTCTCTATTATACTTCTTAGTTTTCTTTTATTTTACTTGGGAAAAAGTATTCAAATATTTGACAAAAAGATGAATTGAAATTTTAGTTTTAAATTAATGACAGGAATGTTTAATAGGAAAATTTGTTTATCGGGTAAATGATTCATGTAATTTCTTGAACAGTGAATCATTGTTAAATGAATAAATACAATTATTCCACCTAAATGTATTATATTTTAATAACAAGATCCATAACTAGCAACACATTAAAATTGATATTTAAACATTCCAGTAAATCAACAAATGCAATGCCTTAGGAAACAAGCATTTTTACTTTATCTTTGCTACATTATAAAAAAAACTCACTAAACATAATATAAATTTATCATTCGCACAATCAGCATTTCTTTAATGGATAAATAATTCAATAAATGGAATAATGGGCAAAATTTTAAGCAAGAGAATATTAAATTTTTTTATTCTTACACATGTATATTTAATGAAAGAATATTTTTATATAAAATTAGTCGATAAAATGGAAACTAAATTATTAGTCAGATATATTAATATTAAAAAATATATCTAAAATACCTCAAAATTATGTTTACTTTACAATTATTATTTATTTCAAGTCCAAGAGGTAATATAGAAATTTCTAGGAAATATTAATTTTTAATAATTATAAGTAGGAAGAAAAAATAGTAGTGATATATTCTCAGAATTAAAAATTTTAGGATATCTGTGAAATGAAGTTTAATTTCAAATATGTTACATAGTTTTCTTCAGACTATTTCAAATAACTTAATCATTTCAATATAATAGTAAAATTTCTATTCAAAAATAATTTAGATATGCATGAATCAGAAATAATTTTAAATAAATGATTGAGGATACTTCACAATATCTTAACATAAAACACGTTATATTAGTACATATTATGATCAAAAATCTTGAATATAAATAAATAAAAAAAAATAAATAAATTATAAAAATAAAGAATTTTAAAATAAATTTTAATACTGGGAAAAATAGTAAAATCTAACTAAAAGTAAAATTCAGAAGTTTGAAATAATTAAAAATCATAATATGACAATTAAAATCAAAAGACAGTTAAAAAATTTTAAGCGAATTTAGATTAGGAGGAAAGTTTTTGTTATCACTAAATAAATTTGTAGCTATATTGTTATACATTTAATTTAATTTATAAATTTTTATGAGGTTTAAACTTTTAAAAACTTGTAGACAAGATAAAGGAAAAGCTATGAACATTGTAGAATAAATGAAACACAGAAAATTAAAATGAAACTTTACTAAATATTCTTATATTGAATTTCTAATTTTGGAAAAACCAAAATTGATAATTAATTGAAGTAAAAATCTTAGATTGTATTTTTCACGAATATGAATAGCATAAGAAATAATACATGGGTATTTTTATAAATAATAAAAGAAACCAGGGAACTAAAATACTAAGATATTTTTATCAGTATACATGTTTCAATTAATGGGAAGAACAATTGGAGAAAAATGACACATTCTAAGATAGTCTACTAGGAATTTAAAGGTCGTAATATTTTAGTTTGTAAAACATTTTAAAACTGTTACTATAATTTTAAATTAATGCTAACAACTGAAGAAACGTATTAGATATTAACGAAACAAAAGAAATCATATATTTAAAAATATTAATTTATCGCTGTCACATTTTATATCATTTAAATATATATAATTGTAAAATTAATACTAGGTTAGAAAAGTATAATTGTACTTACGTAAAATCAACAAGATTGGCAAGAAAAAATTAAGCGAATTTAAATCGGTGCACATTCAAACGATGTCACCTCAAACAATTGCGAAATATTTATCTAAATCATGACCGATAGATAACACTTGAAGTGGACTTCAACCGAATGCCATTCATGCAGCGCCACGTTATAGGTTGCTATGCGACAATTCAACAATATCTTAACATTGCAGTTGAACTTAAACCTTGACATAAAAAAGTGATTTAAAGAAAGCTTTCAATAACTTACAGATGGCGCTAGCTATGCAGGAAGCTTATTTTAAGCTATTGTATTGCTTCCGACTACTGTTTACAACTGCTTATTGGTTGCTTAAAGCTCTAATATCAAAAGATGCTTTGGAAAATATAAAATTGAACTTCATACTGAAATGCACACCAACGATATAATAAATGAAAACTTTATTTCCTTTGACATTATCTTAAATAATAATACAGATTTCTAATGTTCATGATAATCTTTAACTTATTAAAATATGATAACATAAAATATTGGATACTTAGCATTTAAAACATTAAGAGCATTTTCACAATTCTTTGTGAATATTCTCAAATAGGACTTTGTAAGTATTCATAATTAATGAACATTGCTTTTCAAAGAATGAAGTAATACAAGTAATTTTATACCACTGGGATTTGTACCAATGATTATAGTACATAGACAGTCCAATAACTATTTTGCTATGAGAGCTTTTTTCTTGTGATACCTTGTAAATAATTAAAATTATTACTGATAACAATTATGATGCATGATGTACGAATATATGTTAACATGTATTCTCACATCATATTTTTCTTCATAAATTAATAGTTAATAAGTGCTGCGTTTGGTTAAGTGATTATTTAAATTATCAAATTGACTAAAAATTTACATAATTAATAATTTTGTATAAAAAATAGTAAACCTATAATTGTACATTTTCAAATGAAATAGAGTAAAAATTATCAATATAAAGGAAATAAAAAAATACTTTTTTTTACAAAAATAGTTTTAATAATAGTTTTGTTGTTATTACACGTTAAGTAGCGTTCAGAGCTCATTACGATGAAAACATTTGAATGATATTTGCATACAATTTCAGTAAGCAATTTCAATTTACTTTTAATTACACTCTAATTTAAATCACTCACTAAAAACTTAGAAATAATATAGTTAACTTATATTTTAAAATATTGAACATACTTTGAAATTTTGCTTACAGAATATTTTCGAAAAGTTTTGAAAACAATCCAGACTTTGTCTCCTTAAGAATTACTGTTAACTTAAGCATTTTTCTGAATCACTGTTAATAATAACTATTAATACAGCAACGCTTGATTTATTCTTCTTCAATGGCGAAAGATTTGCTAGCAATATAATCATAGGATCAAAGACCCAAGAAATTTAAAAGCTGGAAATTCAGAAGTTGAACAAGATTACTTATTACGTGCTCAATAGATTAAATTTGGATTGAAACAAAACATTTAAATAATAATTTAGGATAAAGTCTAAAAACAAAGTTAAAGATGCTAATGTTCAGGTAAGAGATGAGTATCTAATAAATGAAAGCAAAAAAATTATTTCCAAATCTAATCAACAATTATTTTCGTATAATAAACCAAATTGATAATTAGAACATTGACTGGATAATAAATAAAAATTATCAGTGAAATTACTAATCACACCAGGTAATGAATAACGTAATGTCACTTTGATGAAGTGGATGGTAGTGAATTTTTTAATTTCTAATAATGAAATAAGTACTGAAAACACAAATTGAGATGGACTCAAAACATTAGTTCTACATTCTTTTCTACGGCTGAGTAAACCGTAATCATATTCTAAGCTCTCTCATGGCCCTGGAAAAGCCGGTGGACAACCAGTTGCAAGGATTCAGGATATTCAATGATTAATCGTGGACTATCCCCAGTAACAAGTTCACTAACATAAATCACTCTAACTACAGCTGTACGAAAACTGAATTCCTTCGATGTATTACTTCGTAGTATCTTTCAGGAGTTTTTGGCATTTAGAAGTACGGGTTTAATTTTCATAAGTATTTTAAAATTATTCCTAATGTTGTAACTTTAAAATGAAATACGATTACACACTATAAAGATCTAGCCTTGAATATTTCCTGAACAGAAAATTTTTTAAGCATGTGAAGAAATTCAAGTCGAGTTTTTATAGGTACATTACATTATTTTTACAGAAACATTCTCATAATCTCACTAATGTTTCAAATATAAAAAATGTCGTATTCAAAACATTAATGAAATCAAATACTTTGAGTAATTCATTGCTCTACAAAGCTAAAAGAGCAAACAAAAAGCAAAGAGAACATTCAAGATAACTATGCATGGTCATAATATGAAAAACTCACAAACATTAAAATTTATAAAAAAAAAAATTGTAGAAAGTAAAAATGAAAAACTTTCTAGACAATTATTTACATCACAAAAATTAGCACACGACAGTATTAAATATTTAAAATCACATAAGCACCATGAAGAGTAAATCTTAAAAATTTGAATGTAAACAAACAAATTAATGAGCAGAAAGTTTTCACATACTTTTGTACATAGCAGAATTTGTGGCTTTTGAGAACATCCAAGCCCGCAATATAGATGTTTTCTATAAATGTTATTTTATACAATTTTGCTTGATTTGTTTTATTCTTTAAATAAACTATTTAAGTCGTAGATAGCACAATCTCATTCATTAATTTCCATTATATACTTTGTCCAAATGAGCTCCAAATATGTTCGTATAAAATTTTTTGGAAAGTACAATGGTCTTTCCTTTTGGTGGGCTTTTTCACAATATAAAACAATTATTCCATTGACTGAGCTATTTAATATCTGGATTTACAATTACTGATTGAAAGATTTGAACATATTTCAAGATGTATTTCAAGAATATGAATTTTAACTAGAAATTTTTTGTTTTTTATAGTTAATTAAATATTTGACTACTTTTTGATTCGAATATTTCGAATCAATAATAATCGAATATTTTACTACATAACTGGTTTTAAGATATAATAAAAAGTAGGAATTTTAGCTAGGAGTTTTTTTTTATACAATTCTATTCCTTATAATTAAAAGTCGAATATTTTATTACTTTGAGTCAAAGTAATAAAATTTAAATAGAAGTGCTTCTATTTTAAAATAATTTTGAGCGAGTGAGGTTATAAGCGCACAGTACTAACAAGGTGTTTCTAGAAAACCAAAACAAATCCAGAAACTGCTTACGGTTCGACGTTTACTACTTATATGCATTGAATTCGGTATTTATTAAAATTAGGATGACAGTAACAAAAGCAATTACTAATCCCTTGTCCTTATATCGATATTTATTAAGACAATGCAAAAAGCTACCAACTAATGCTCAAGAACATTATAGGCATCATCTTCGTCAGGTAAACTGCCTAAAATTTGACCGACTGTTTTATAGATTCCCTTTTAGCATGTATCATAATTTTTTTCTTTTTGGTTGGTAAAGCATACATTGCACCAAAATTATAGTAAGAAGAGATTATACGCTAGTCCAAAACTCAATCATATATTAACGATATAGTTATACTTCGAAACATTGTCGCATGTGATTATATTGTTGCCTCGCCGAATAATTTATTAACACTTTCTTTCCTTTGAACAAAGCAGTATAAGATGGAAAGGAACTTATAATACAAGTTGTTGAGATGCTATTACTCAAGGAATACTATATAGAATATTTCTCTAGTGAAATACATCATTTAAGTATTGCTTGATTTTTATGCTCCCATGATAAACCACCAAATCATGCAGAAAAGTAATTAAATGGATTACAGCTCACAATTTCAATGAAATGTCAGTTTCTTTTAACTTCTATTTGATGAAGCATATGGATATTCTTTTTTTAATTTAAACACTGGAAGAAATTTTGATGATTTTTAATTTACTAAAAAGTTAGGATGATGTCAGTTTATTTTATTAAAAAACGTTTTTTACTTCTGAATTGAATATGCATAAATATACAAGAAATGAAACAGTATGTAAATGACATAATAAATAAATTAAAAAACTTTTAAGTAGGGTTTATCATCATTTAGAATTATAACTTGCAGAATTTATTTTGTGAAAATCCTATAAGAAATATAACAATTTTGATGCCATATTAAAAGCAATCATAGACATGTATTAGCCACAAAGTGTATGTGAGTAGTTCTAACTTGCCATTGTTCCAATAGTAGGGGGAAGGAAATGAAAATCAAAACATTTTTTTTTGTCAAAAATAGGATCAATCTTACGAAACTTCCTGTCCAGTATTATCAGATAATAAGCATTAAATCAGTAATATAAATAATGGGTAAAATACAATTTTAGCTTACCTCTTGGAGACAACAGAAAAGAATAGTGCCAAAGATTTTCTTGCCAACTGTTCTGTAGTTTTCTCTCCCACTAAAATTAAGTAATTTCACTTAATTTTAGATTTTAAATATTGCTCTTTTGAATATTTTTTTTTTTTTTTTTTTACCTACTTTTGCAAGGTTTCTTGACAAAGTGGTAAAAAGTTGATTTTACTTAATTAGAATATTTATAAAATGTAATAAAATATGGAATAACAATGCCATTAATGTGCCTGATCAATAACACATGTATGTTCACTTATATTATTCCATTTAAATTAATTGATAATAGTACACATTTAAAAAGCATTTTAAAAGCAAGAGCAAATATTATATTTTAATGCTACCAAGTAAGAGTCAACCCTCAAGCAATAACTGAAGTAATAATTTAAGTAACAGTGGTTTCTACAGTATTTTGCCTTAATTAATGAGTAGTGGCGTTTATAATCTTGAAAAAGAATTTTATATAAGGCTTCTTTATGGAGATCATTTATCAAGCAATAATGCTAAAATCAGTAATGTGGATAACACTGTTTTTCATACTTTGTTTATAATTAATCAGAATGAAACACACTTTAAAATTTCAATACTACATCTATTTTAATGAATAAAATACTTATTGTGCATTTAACCAACTTATAATAAGTGAACAAACTCACCTAATCTTTTGCATCACTTTTATCAGAAGATAATTTTGTCAAGTTCCAAATTTAAAAAATATCAATTCAGCTTTTCATCTTTCACATTACTCTTGCCATTTACAAAGAGAAGAAAATTTTGATTTTCCAATTTTAATTTCAAACTTCCAAATGAACACTGAATTGAAATATTTCTGATATCAAATTAAGTTAACTAAAAAGCAAATTTTAAATTTATTACATTAAATTAGCTAATTAGAATTTTTGAAACAAACTTAAAGAAATTAATATTAGGGAATTACATTACATAAAACACAAGCGTTGTAAGAACTGCATTCAATTTTTATAGACATTGCAAATTGTCATAAAATTACTATTAATTAACACACAACTCAACTTCATCATATTAAGGGATCTGTCTTGGTATTGATTTGGCACTGATTTTTACTCATGCTGATGGGTTAGATTTAAATAGTATCCAACCTAAATAATATTTTTTGCAATTAAGTTTATTTAATATGCATAACCAGAAAAGGTATGCTACCGAAAATTAATTTTACCACATTTTATTTAAATATTGAGATAATCCTAAGATGTAATACTACTTGGTTTACTTAATACATAAAAAAAATGTTATAAAATATATATGTAAACATAAAATAATGACTATACATATGTAAATATAAAATAATGTAGAAAAAATAAAACTATTTAAAGTGCTACATAAGAGAAAGAAAGGAAGAATAAGTATACACATCTAATAAGAACCAGTTAAATCATCATCACTTGTTGGTAAATTAATCAAATTTTTCATTTATATAATCATCTGTATCTTGTTTATTGTTGTATTTTCAAATATTTTCTGCAAGGTAAGAAACAAGTTTCCTTAAAAATTACAGCAATTACAATATAATAATTAGAAACCCAATAAATTTCTGCATCCTCAAAAGTCCAAGGTGAAGTAAAGGACTTCAATGACAACCTTACACTTTATTAACTATAATAACCAATTATAATTTTTCTGATTATGTCACACAAACAGGATAATAGAAAATGTAATTAATTAAATCAGTTTTATCTTTTAAAAAATTAAAATAAGATTTTAATTTAGTTTTGAATTGTTAAAGTTATTTTTTTAATTAGAAATGAATACAATGAAAAGTTATTTTGAATTTTTTTTTTATATAAAATCTATCATCTTTTGTCCTTTTATTTTGCTCTTGATGAATGTCCATACTTATACAAAAAGCAAAAACAGATTTTTAAGCTTTTATTGTTTTTTTTTCAGTATGTATGCAAATGGTATTTTCAAAAACTTTGATATGTATATTTCTATTAAAGGTTCAAATGTTATATTCAGTTTCTCAAGAAATGCTTTTTTCTAAAATATTACCACATGAGAAAAATTCTCATCTAATTAAACAATTAACTGTCATGTCTGTTTTTGAAAACAATAAAGAAATTTTTTGAAGAGAATTTTCTGTTTTTTTCTTTTAGTATTTTTAACACATTTAATATATTTTTTAATTATTTAATTTGGTTTATATTATTATTTCGCATTGTGCTTTATTCTCTAATATTTAGTTTGAATAATGAAATAAAATTTTGGAAACATTATTTTCCAATATACCAGGATTAAGTCACTGATTTTGGAGTTCTTCATAGTAAGTTAGTATCTTTCAAGATTTTAAAAAGAATAAGGCATTTAAAAAGAGCAGTTAAAAGGCTTTTTAGCAAACACACTTGTTTGTGAAAAAGCGCTTTAGAATGTGTAAAACAATCAAAATGTAGTGTTTGTATGAAAAATATGTAATAAAATTTTGAAACAGTATCTTCTTCTTTTTTGGGAACAAAATAAAATACTATGGCAAATTGGATAAAATACATCAAAGATCAGATTGATTTTTTGCTAATATATTCAAGGAATGATCAATGATTCTTGAAGAAAATTTTTCACTTACATATTATATATAATTTGCTGAGGTCATTAGGCCTCTATTACAATTCTACATTTGCTACTTTTATTAAAACCAATTATATATAAGCATTTGCTTAAAATTCTTTGAAATGTAACTGTTTGACATTAATACTACAGTTATGTATTGAAAATTAAATATATTAAATAATAAATTTTCATTTCAATAAGCATTTTAAAATATAAAAATATAATTCCAAGTATATGTTCAACTAATGTTTGTATTTATATGTATACATAAAAAAATATTTCTCTACTTATCATGGTTTATAATGTAAAAAATAACCAGAAGAAAAATTTCAATTTGGAAACTTATTCAGCTGAAAAAATTAAAAATTTCACTAGAAATAAAAATGTAAAATGTTTCTAATTAAAAAGCACAATTAATTATGTTGAAATTATAATTTGCATTAGATATTTTTTTTATCAATTTTAACAAAATATATTAATTTAATAAAGTATAGAAAATGAAATAAAGTTATATATAGAAAAAGTAAATGTAAAGGGAAAAAATTAATAGTAATTTGTTATAGAATTAACTTCTTTTGACTGTAAGTATATATTGACTAAAATTTATTCACACGTGTCAAATCATTATAAAGAAAATATGAAATAAAAAAGAAATTAGGATTTAATGAACTCACAAAATCTTCATAAATTTTTTTTATATGTAATCACAAAATCATTTTTTTTATTTGTGATTTAAAAAGATAATATATAAACATTAAATATTGTTGTAATATTTTTTTAGGTATTTATTAATTATTGTGTTATTGAGAAAAGATTTAACTATTTGTATCAGTCTGCCCCTATTGAGGTGCAAGACAATATTGTAGAAAACATTTTATATGGAATTGATTCTTGATATTTTTATAAATAAAAAAAACAAATTATTTTTACAAATTTGTTTACTGAGCACAATCTAAAAACGGCAATTTAGAATTATATGTGATGTATAAAAATGTTATTCTTCGTAATACTTTTCCATTACGTAAATAAAAATTTCCCTTCTTTTTTACACATTTGTAAAATGTTTCTGTCTGCTTCTTAATTTTCTGATGATTCAATCGTGATAGAAATTTCATGCTCCATTGAAATCAAATGATGAATTTAACCAACTTTTTTGAGTAATGATCTGAAACAAATTATGTGTATTTTTTTTTACTGTTTTGTAAAATGATTCTGTCTGATTAAACTGTTGTTTCAGATAATGTATCTTCAAAATGAATAACAGTAACAAGTTATTTCTTATAAATTAAAATTGAAAACTTAAAAAGTCACATTTAAGGTATAAATTCTTTTATTCATTCTTTTGGAATAATCAAAAAATTATCTTCATCACTATGATTCTCATCAGTGAATAGCTACTGTCATCTCAACTTTTCTAATGCAACAATCTTAGTAGAGATTTTTCAAAAATAAAATTTTTTGGATAATTAGGAATATCTTAAACTGGGGGACAAAATTTTACTACTAATTCCTGTTAAAGAAAAACCTTTAATATGCTCTCTTTAGTGATCAATTAAATTCTCATCTTTTCACAAAAGTTCAAATGAGTGCCAAAACTTTAAAGAAATGTATGACAGATTAGCAAACCAAAAATTTGTTACAATATTAGTAATTGCTATAATATTGAAACTGGTTAAGAAAATTTATTTCTAAAACTGTTAAAGTTTTTACTGAGACTAAAATATTAACTTTATAAACATACTTTTTTCCAGTAACTGTAAAAATCCTATTTGTTGTATTTTTATCATAGCAATAAACTTTAATAGTTCAATTACATTTAAATCATTTTATTTTATATTCCTATTTTCTCAAAAGTTTCAAGCTTTAAAGTTCTTACTCATTTTGTCTGTTATCTTGCATTATTAAGTAGAGTAGTAAAAAAAGTCAATATAGGATGCTTTCTTCTTCTTCTTTTTTTTTTTTTTTTTTTTTTTTTTTTTTTTTTTTTTTTTTTTTTTAAGAATTAGGAATGTTAAACCATAATCATTATACATTTACTAGATAACAATTAACACAACTAACTTACATTAAGAGTTTGTTCCTAAGAAGTTCATTCTATTATTTTTTGGTTTTGGAAGGATAGAATTTAAGTATTTGTCCTAGATGTAATCAGGTCTTTTGTAACATTTAGAAGAATAAATTAACTAAATACATAATAAAACATTTGTTTATCTTAACTAGTAAAATTAAAAAAGTAATACGTAGAAAATTTTCTTGCATAATGCCAATGTGGATTCAGATATAATTTTTTCATAATTTGCCTAACTATAAGTAAATGTGGATGAGCTATTTGTAGTTACACATATTCTGGAATAATTTTTTGATTATGATTTGTACTTTCTTTTTATCAACTTCCAGACAATCATTTGACTATATGAGTTAGTGAAAATTAACAGTGCACAGGTTTGCAATAGCAACAAAACTTTTGAAAGTTACAAAAATACCAATAAAAAGCACAAAAAGTAATATTTAACAAGGTGATACTTTATAAACTGTACTGTTCAATAATGGCTTACATTAAACAATTGTATATGTTGCTTAAAGGGAAACTGCATTTATAAAGTCAATATTATATATATATATATATATATATAAAATGTAATATTTGTAAAAACAAAATATTATGCAGTTAATAAAATAACTTATAGAAATGCAAATTATATAGGTTTAGCAATTATTGAAGATAAGACAAAATTTATGATTATGTCAAAATTTGTGCACATGTAGATACAAATTGAAACAATGATGATGATAAAAATTTTACTGTTCAATATTTACTTATTTAGGAAATGAAAAGAATAATAAATGTGAAATGCATGATTTTATAAATCAATAGATACAAAATGGAAAAGAACTATGCAAATAATAGATTATTAAAAAATAGGTCCTAAGAAACTGAAAAATGGAAATATAAAAAACACTTTAATTAAACCAATAGTTTTAGGTATAGATTTGAAAAATACCTGAAATCTAAAAATGGATTTGAAACCTGAATATTATCAAACATATATAAAATATATATTTAGAAATTTTGAATGTTAAATGAATGGATGAATTTACGGACTTATTAAATGAAATAACTTGTGTGTGAAGACAAAAATACAATCATGAGCCAGAATAATTAAGGGAAAAAGTAAAAAAATATTAAAGCTGAAAGATGGACAATCTTATTTTCATACTTTTGATGTAACTTTATTCTGATGCTGCAAATATTGAAATAATCAAACATTGTTACAATAATGCTTCAGATATCAAAATGCTAAAAATGTTCTTACAATGTTTCTTTTGAATCTATGTTACAAATATTTAAATAGTCATATTTACCAAAGCTCTTAATAAGAAATATTTGTTATTTCTAAATGTAATGCAGTTGAATATCATTCTAAATGAGTTAAAAGCTTTTTAGGTTGAATTTTGTATTGTGTTGACCTGGAAACTCATCTAATGCTTGTATAGCACACTTTTTCCAGTTTACTTATAATTCAATGATTCTAAATCACCCTATGATTATGAATACATTTTTTAAATTTTTTTAGTTTTGCAGTTTTTTTCTATTTAGATTTTGAGAAAAATATTTTAACAAATGAAATCACAATTTATTTAAAAGAAATAATATTTTTCTATTTTTTTACAAAAATTGTATGTTATTATTTTATATATTTCTCAGTTTTTACAAACATCTGTTAATTTATGAATAATTTATTCAATCTTAAAAGAAGCTTTATTTTGATGATAAAGTATTTGTTTTCTTAACGAAACTTTATAATTTTTAGTCTTTTAATAGTCATCTTGATGAAACAAATCCAGAACGTGTCAAACAGATAATGGATCGTGCTATAGAAGATGCAGAATGGATTGTTAAAAAGGTTTGTTACTTTTCTTAAATGTTAAATCTTTTATTAAAGGCTAAAACAACAGTTGAAATGTGCAATTTTCTTTACAAGTGAGTTACTTAAAATGCATGTTAATTAATTTTTTTTAGCTAAAAATATGTTACTTCATTTGATTTAAAAATTTCATAAAAAAATATTGACTCTTTAATGTTTCCTAAATTTGATCAATTATACGAGTTAAATAATTTTTATTTTTTTAAAGCTAATTTACAGTTTTATGAAAGTATTGAAAATATTTTCCCCTTTAATGATAACTGTTTATAGTGGGTACATTACTATATTCCATTTACTTGTTTATGGAATACAATACATTAAATCAACAATTTTGCAAAAAACTGAAAATCGCCCTAAATCTTTTTTTTTTTTTTTTTTTACTGCTTGCACACAATTCATTCTATTTTACAAACGTGGTTATTAAATACTTGTTAGTTGTGTAATTATCGTTCGATTTTTTGCATTTGGGAAATATCTTTTATAATGCTTTTCTTGATGCATTGGAACAAAAAGGCAAGGCATTAAGAATCTTGAATAGAAGTTTGACACTGTGGTTAAAATGATTAAAATATGGTTCTCCTTTGCTAATATGTTTATTATAATTTAAGCCATAGGATTATTCCTTAACTATTTACTGACTGATAAGTGAATGAAATGTGGATTTTAATCTTTTAGATTAGATACATGCGTAGATGGCATTTTTAGACACAAGTTTGAAAGAAAAAATTAACTACACTGATTTGTCTCCTCAAATATTGATTTGTCACTAATCTATTTTGTTTGGATTATTTTATTTACAAAGTAGTGTTTTCTAAAAATCAATATTTGTATAGGGAAAATGCTTAATGTATAAGAATTTTTATATCAAGTAATATTTATTTACACAAATGTCCCATCATATATTAAATATCTGTTCCATAAGTATTCTATTCTGTATATTAAATATTTTTTTGTTGAAAACATTTTAATTTATCAGTCAGTTTTTTTATTTTTATTTTTTTATTTTATTTATTTATTTTTTCAAATTGGAATTGCAGGCTGTTAAAATTTTTTAAAGCTTTTCCTTACATTTACATTGTAAGTCCTTTTGTGCAAAAGTTAACTGTCAAATTAGCCCTTATTCTAAAAGTTAACAAACCAACCCTTTAAGGACAGAGTTTTTAATCACATTGTCTAAAAGTGTCAGGGAACAATGGAAAAAAATTTCCTTAATTTTATTCTCATAACAATTTTACTTACACAATTTTTTTATTCACTGTTTATCGTATCTTTTGTTTAGCTATTTTTAAAATAGCTATCTTTTGCAAATATGCACAATCTTGAGTGTTTTGTAGTTTTCGGTTATGTGTCTGAATTATTTTATTGCAATTTAATCCCATTCTTCGTAAACTCCTTGCAATATCTAAATTTTATGATATCAACCAAGCCTTTCATCCTAAAATGGGATGAAACATTAAATTAAATTCAGTTTGTGAGGGAAACATACCATTTTCAGATTATTTAAAATTTGGGAAATTTCACACATCTTTTAGTTATTTTTTCTCTTTCTGGGTGAAATTAAAATGTTGAAATTTAAGTGTTTTGTTAAAAATGTTTTTTAAATCTTTAGAAACTACATGTCAAATCCCCTAGTTAGTAAAATAGCTGTTTAAATAGAAAGGTACTTCCTGTTATCCAGTTATAGACTTATGCCAGAGAAACTTATTTGCTGGAATAAATTCTTTTGTTATTTTAATGAAAATAAACAAGGTCATCTATGAAAGCAATTGTGATTTGAACCATGCAGAACTTAACTGGATCTTAAAAATTTAAATAGTTTACTTTTATTCAATAGGTGTTGACCTATTTTTCATTTGTAGGATTTAATATTTAGCATATATTTAATTAATTTTTGCTTATTAATTGTTTTAACCTATTACATATTTTTGTTAGACAAGCAAATTTTTTTATGAATTTATTTTCATTGTTTTTTATCTGTTTTGGTGTTGCTTTTTTTTCTTCAGTTAGGAAATACAGAAATTGTTGGATCATATTGCTGCATATTTATTTCATTATTTTTGTGTATGAGAAATTATTATATTTTAATTTTGTGAGGCTTAATATTGAATTAATCGCTAAACTGATCTATCTTTAATTCTTGTTAGTAAGGTAAGTTTTCTCATCGAAACGCTTTACTACCTCGACTTCTATTTCTTTATGATGTTTTGTTTCTCCAGTTGTTAACTATGGATTTTTTAACATGTGCAATTAAGTTTCTTTCATGATAAAATTCCTTGAAGAGCTGATATTGTTTTGAAATCTAATTTTACAAAGCAATTGAGTGGTGTTGCACTGAAGAGGAGATGTTTGTTAATCATTTTGAAGATGTATTAAGCAAACTTATTTAATATCTAATACATAAACAAATTATAATTTAATTTCATTCTATTCATGTTGTGGTGTTCCAATTTCATCTACACTACTGGCCATTAAAACAGGTACACCAGGAAGAAATGCAGATTACAAAATGATATTTATTGGACAAATATATTATACTAGAAATAACAAGTGATTAAATTTTCAAAAAAATTGGCTGGATAGATACTGAGAAATCAGTACCCAGAACAACCACTTCTGGCAGTAATAACAGCAGTTATACGCCTGGGCATTGAGTCAAACAGAGATCGGATTGCATGTACAGGTACAGGTGCCCATGCAGCTTCAACAATATGCCACAGTTCATCAACCGTAGTGACTGGCGTTTGGTGACGAGCCAGTCGCTCGGCAACCATTGACCAGACGTTTACTATTGGTGAAAGATCTGGAGAACGTGCTGGCCAGAGCAACAGCCGAACATGTTCCGTATCAAGAAAGGTCCATACAATACCGGCAACATGCAGTCGGGCATTATCCTGCTGAAACGTAGGGTTCCGCAGGGCTCGAATAAAGGGTAGAGCCACGGGTCGTAACACACCAGAAATGTAACGTGCACCGTCAATGCGAACAAGAGGTGACCGAGACGTCTATCCAATGGCACCCCATACCATCACGCCAGGTGATGGGCCAGTATGACGATGACGAATGCACGCTGCCAGTGTGCGTTCACCACGATGCCGCCAAACACAGATGCGACCATCATGATGCTGTACACAGAACCTGGATTCATCTGAAAAGTTGACGTCTCGCCATTCATGCGCCCAGGTTCAATGACGAATCTGGGCGCATGAATGGCGAGATTGATCACACCGTTGAAGGCGCTCTTGTCTATGACGCAGCGTCAAGGGAAGCCTCAGCCATGGTCTCCGAGCTGAGAGTCCATGCTGCTGCAAACGTCGTCGAACTGTTCGTGCAGACACTTGTTGTCTTCCAAACGACCCCGTTTCTTGACTCACGGCTCATGACGTGGTTGCACGATCCATTACGGCCCTGCGGATAATATGCCTGTGTTGTCGGCTGCTAGTGATAGGTGGCCGTTGAGATCCCGCATGGCGTCCCGTATTACCGTCCTGAACCCATCGATTCCATATTCTACTAACAGTCATTGGATCTCGACCGACGCGAGCAGCAATACTGCGATAAGATAAACCGCAATCCCGGTACGCTACAATTCGACCTTTATCAAAGTCAGAAACGTGCTGGTACGCATTTCTCCTTCTTACACGAGGCATCACAACAACTTTTCACCTGGCAACAACGTTCAAATGCAATTTGTGTATGAGGAACCGGCTGAACAATTTCCTCATTTAAACACAATGTAGGAGTCGCTACTGGCGCCTGCTTTGTCTGAATGTGCTGAAAAGCTTATCATTTGCATATCACAGCACCTTCTTCCTTTCGTATAAATTTCACGGCCGTAGCATGTCGCCTTCTTGGTGTAGCAATTTTAATGGCCAGTAGTGTATTTTTTACTATACTTTTATATTGGTTTTATAAAATTAAATTGCTTAGTATAAAAAATTACTTGATTTCAGAAGCTCTTTCTTTGTAAGCTTGCAAAAAATCTTAAGATTTTTGGATGCATACATAGTTAGCAAGAAAGTGTTTTTGTATGGTAGTTTTGTTTGGTAGTTGATTAGTTGCTGTTGGGTAATTGTATTATATTCAGTAATTCTATTATATATATATATATATATATATATATATATATATATATATATATAT
>JAPDSC010149498.1:483253-504112 GCA_026290005.1 Latrodectus geometricus
ATATATATATATATATATATATATATATATATATATATATATATATACACTCCAGCTGAGTAAGTATTTTCTTTTCCTTGCAGTACACAAAGCAGACTGGTGTATGAAAGGAATCTTAACCCTGTGGTTACTGTGGTTATTAACTTAATTTAAATATTAGAGAAACTGTACAAAGAAATTATGTAGAATAAATAAATTCTTAACTAATTGATTCAAGTTTATGACTGATTTTTTTCCTAGAATTTGTACATTAAAATATAATTTTCATTTTTTAAAGAAAATTATTTTGTTAAGAAAGTATTAAGGTTATTATATATTACTTGTATATCACAACATATAGTTTCTCACATAGAGTTAAGTATATATTCAATTTTTAAAGTTCATTCTACGTTTATCACTTCAAAAATTTTAAAAGTTTGTTTCTTTGCACATAAGAACAGAATTTGTTTTTAAAATTACATTTCTCTAATTTTTAAAGAGAACTGGGGTTAAAGTTTTTGAACTTTTAAAAATGGGTGTTGTATTTTCAATTTTTGTTAAGTTAAAAACTTAGTGTATAAAAATTGGAATATAATTTCTCTACAAATGATGCTGTGAATTTTCTATTAACTAAGAAGAATGATCTGTTTTGACATTTTTATTTTATTTTAATTAGAGCAACTATATTTCAAGAGTTAGAAAGAATAATTTTTTATATATATTTCAAGTTCAAACGTCCACTTATATTATTCTAAAATATCTTACCTGAAAAATAAATGAAGTAGTTACCATAATTTTGATTTGCAAAATTAATGAAAAGCATTTGTGTAAACATATATTTTTATGAACTCAAGAAATAATACAAAAAAGTTTTAAAGATTTGGTATATTTCCTAAATTTTTACAGTTTCAGTTTGCCTTTTCCTTGTGTTTTTATAATAATTGTTTAATAATTTTTTTTTTATTTCTAATGGCGGGCACCCTTGAGCAAGTAAGTACATTAGCCCATTTGCCGCCACAAGGCCTGAAACTGCTACTCATTTTATCGTTACCCGGTGGGCACCTGTGAACCAAGTCACGGAGATACTACGAGTAGCATCGCCCACGCCACAAACCCGTTTATAGGGCGGGCAACATTCATCAATCATCTGGAGGAAAGGACAAGAAACACAGGGAAAGTATATCCATGCCCGAGCTGGGATTCGAACCCAGGTCCTCCCCATCCGTAGTCAGTTACGCTAACCACTAGACAGGTTGGGCGGCTTGTTTAATAAATGTATACATATGTAACAAAAAAAAGGTTTCTGGATTCGATATAGTATTTTGGAGTTTTAACCATATGTTCATCTCTAATTAACATAAACGAATTTCATTTTGATATTGATTCGTTAATTTTGTATCTAAGAGAAAAGATTGGAGAAAAAAAATGACATGAATCTAGTTAGAGTGTAACTTTTTTTTCTTTAATGTATATAACATATATACACAGGGTGATCTTTTTTAAAAAGGCAGTGTTTGGACCGTTCTGTAGCGCAATCCAGTACCTTAAATGGCACCAAACCTGCTATTTAGACTAGGGCATTTTGTGGTGCCTTACAATGTATAAAATGTGAGGAAAGAAAACTACTGACACATACAATCGTACAGTTAAATTATTAATGTTTATTTATTACATTAACTTCCCCGGTGAGGAATTAGACCATATATATGGGGTATACTCCGCTAGAAAAGCAATACTGCACATGTAGCGATGTGATCCTCTCAATTATGCGATCTATTAATTGTGTAGGAAATACGAGCCATTGCTCTTCCAAAGCAGTTGAAAGCGTGTCTAGGGTCCTAGGATGGGAATTAAGAAAAGCTACACGTCGTCCTAAAGTGCCCCAAACACGGTCGATTGGGTTAAGATTCGTTGATCAAGCTGGCCATAGAATGCGCTCAGTTGTATTCTGCTCAAGATAAGCATTCATGATGCGAGCCCTATATGGTCTCGCATTATCATCTTGTAGCATGAAAGTATCCATTATTACTTGCGGCATAATGCGCACATAAGCATCCAGGGTGTCAAATTTATAGGTGTAAGCATTAACATTTCCACAGAAAAAGACCCAGTGGTCTGTGCATACATCCAAAGAGATACCACCCCAAACACAGACACTACTTGATCCGTATGTATCTCTTGAATGTTTGATGGATGAAAACGAGTTCCACATCCTCTTTATATGAAAATACGCCTACTATCACTTTCGAGGGAAACCTGTACTCATTCGTAATGGTCAAACGTCCAGTGGGCATTTTGACGTGCCCATTGTAAGCTTTACCCCCATGGGTTGACGTGTGCTGAGTACAAATGACTGCTTGCCTCGCATAAAGCGTGCTACATTTATGAAGCCTTCGACGTACGGTTGATCTAGATACGAACCGTCTGGAGCTTGCAGCTAGGGAGTATCTGAGTTCAGTCGGAGTTGCGGTTCTGTTCCTTCGTGCGCATAATGACAAATATCTATCATTGGTATTTGTAGTAGCGAGTGTCTGTCCTTATCTGAAACGCCTGTTTGCCAACTCCGTGGTTATAAATTGTTGTCAAAGTCTAGGAATCACAATCAATAGATGGCAATTTCGTGATACCAGATTTCTTATATTGGACATGCAACGATAATTGCCATCGTGCTCTGAGACATCTATTTTTATGCGGCTTGTAACTGACGTATTCCGACAGCAGCGCCACTATTTTCTATAATGTCTTGTTGTTCAGCTCCTTTTAATTACTACCATATTCAAACTTCATTGAGATCGGCATATTTTTGGGAGAGTTATCATTATTATTGTGATATTTTCTTAAATTTTGGTAACCAGTATACTTTTGAGGAATACGGAGCTCTATAGAGCTCCGTATTCACTATAGTGGCCTTAGCCTAACAACAACATTTCAGTTCTATGAAGTCATAGCAAGTCTCTGTTTCTGATGGGCAGTAAGCTTTACCATTTAGATCTCTATGTAAACTATATTAATTTGTGAATCAAGCTGTCTTTTTTTGGATTATCTTATTTCTTTAAGTATTAGCATGTTTCTTTCTTCTACAGGTTCTATAATTTTGGTATATATTTGTGTGTGCGTGTAAATCATAGAGGAAAACTAAGAAAAAAATTTCTTATTCATATTAAGAGCATTCGGTTTCAAATATCTAATGTAGTTCTTATTTTTTTAAGATTTTGTTTATATTACAAAAAGAAACTTTTATTTCATTAATAGTGATGAATGTTTTATTTATAAATTTGCGTTACAGAAAAGTCTTCTTGAGACATTGCACAGTCAAAGATATGTATACAGATAAAAAAAGAGATTCACTTCATCACAATAATTGTGTCCTGCAACAAATGAGACAATAGAAAGCAGTAGGCTTATAAATGAAAATTATCACAAGAGTGCATCGTGAAGCTGAGTTTTACTGTTCAAAATATTATTAAAATCAAAATTCACAAAAAGAAAGAATTCATTATTTTTTAAATCTGAACAATATTCAAAATTTTAAACATTTGTGTACCTTTTTGTAATTTTAATTTATCGATGAGAAAGTTTTTACGCGAGTTTTCTGGTATTAGATTTTACCAGAAAGGTTTGTAAATAATGAAATTTTTTCATGAGAATATCTCAAATATTTTATGTGCTGAATTTACAGATAAATATAATTTTGGTTTTCCATTTTTTAAAAAATGAATTGCAAGTTTCAATTTCTATTAAGATTTACTTAAAAAAAATAATATTTTATTTTGTTTTAGGTGTAGCATGATTCTGCATTTTTATATAACAATTACATTCTTTTATTACATTATTTAATTTTCATTCAGAACAATTCATGATATTGAAAATAATGTTCACGCAGAAAATAAATTATTCCCTATAAGGATACCATTTTTTTATTCACACATAATATGACACAATCAATCTGTATACATATATATAATTAAATTGTAATCATGATTTACGTGAAAAAACAATTTATATGATAAAATATATTTGTTGCTTGAAATTTATAAAAGGAATGTAATTTTAATATAAAATGATAATTTTAAAGAAATATTTATTTTTCTACAATTTATCTGTAATCGTAATAATTTTTTTCGTTATAAATAAAATAATTCGGCCGAACAATACATTTTCACAATTTCTCTTAATTGTTTTGTAACTGAAATTATTTTAAAAACAATTTTATTTATTTATCTATTCATATATTTTCTTAAGGGATCAAGGGAACTTATTAAATTAATCACTGTAGGACAAATAAATGATTGTGTGCGTATATTCGATTAACCGAGTTTTACTTAAACTGTTTGAATGCTAGTTTCAATTTATATTCGATTAATTTTATTGTTATAATAAAGTATAATTTTTGTGGGAGTAATTAAACTCATATAAAAAAAGCCAATAAAATTATAGCACTTTGAATATGGCTGAAAGTTTATAAAGCACTCATTTCTTAAGTTTTTTTTTAAATTTAAGGAGCCTTTTTTCTATGTTCATTTAATAAAAAGATGAATTCTAAGTTAGACGCAGTGTAGTGAAATTTTTATTAGTTAGGTATATAAGCTGATTATATGTATATATAATGTTGGTAAAAACAAGTGAATGTCTAGAATTAATTAATTTTAAAGTTTCTTCTCTTGTTTTAAACGTTAATACAACAAAGATAGAAAAAAAATATATATAAATGGTTTTATTAAATGAAGCACAAATTTAATATTTATTTTGAATGTATAAAATATAAACATTTATTTCGATTTTGAAATGAAGAGATTGTATTTTTTCCTTTCACATTCAAATTTATTGTTAAACATATGTCTAGAAATATTAATGTAAATCAATCAATATAATTTTAATTGCATTTTACGAATTTGTATTTCAAGCATTGCAAATGCTGCGTTTATTTTATATTTATGTCCCTAAAAATTAGCTAAATAAAAATGGGTAACAAAAACATTTCTTTATGAGGGACGAATAAAGTATCAGTATTAAAAATATTATATTAGTATCAAATGGATTTATTAATCGTCGGTCTACAAAAATTCTATAAATAATTTTCGTTCCGAAATGACAGAACACTGATGATCATCTAAAAATACAATTTTTACCCATTTCTGAAATAAATCAGACTCTTTTGCAATATGAGAATAAGTAAGGTAAAATAGTAATTCTATTAAAAAAATAAGTACAAATTTACTTGTATTTTTATCAAGAAAGTAGAAATTCATATAAAAAATGATATTCTAAATTTTATTTTGAAAGTTCTTTTTCACATTATCCATATTATTTAATATACAAAGCAGAAAAAGTTGTTAGTCTAAAAGAATTAAATCAAGAAATATTGAGAAATAGGTGAATATCAATGTATCTCTATATACTGATCAGGTTTCATTTAAAATTGTTCATCAGTTTGTAATTAATAGCTTCACAATGCATTCATGCAATAACAGAAGACATCATTCAGTACAGATATGTTTACATTCATGCAGAACACAAACTACATTAATAACACACATCAGCAATATTCATAACACTTTATATTTATATTCCAAGCAATTTTGGAAGTAACCATCTTTTTTATTCACAGTAAATACTGTATATATTTACAGTGAGAATTATAAAGAACAGAAAAGTTAAATAGCACCAGATGTAAGATTCATCTTCATATTTTGGCTGTTTATAATATTTCTTGGTCATATTTAGAGAAAAATTTCGCTGTATACGATAAATCTATCTATTGTTATTTTTTAAATACTTGGATGTGTAAGGAACTATGTTTGAAATAGTGTAAATATAACTAGCAATTGATATATATATAGCTGAAGTGGACACTGTTTCTATACACTTAAGAAAATAAACTAGATAATTGAAAAAAAGAAACATTCATATGGCTGAAAATGTTCAGCACATCTACTTATTTACATGAAAAAGGCGTAATTCAAATCCAGATAATCTAATTATTAGTTCATACCCTACTCATGCTTTCATTTAAGCAACATGTGTTGTGTGTAATTTGTTGCTGATTTTTGTATATGCTTGAGAAGGTTCATGTGATATATTATACAAGGTTCTGAAATTCAAAAAAGCCTTACTTTATGTTGATAATGTTTACAAACAGCGAATTAAATTACTTTATATGAAAGAAATACATCACAATATACTAACGTTTTCAGTTTTCTTGCGAAACTTGAAAAAACTTATTTGATTAAAATTTAAAAATTCTATAATATAAATGTATATATTGTTATTTTCTGAGAAATATATTATTTTTTAAGGATTTAGTTCTTCTATTTTTTGATTAATTAAAACATTTTTAATGCTTTTTTTAATAAAGTAATTTTATTTCTACGAAAAATTTCAATTTCAGTATATGAACCGCATATCTGAAAGTGATATAACTCCATTTTAAAAAAGATGGGATAATTTATGTATTTCAGTGTAAATTTTACATTTATATAATGAGTTAATATCTTTTTAAGATTTTTCAATTCTTTGTTTATTTTAAAATTGGGCCGATATGAAAAATTGCGTAATACTCCAAATTCGAATTTAAACTTCAAATTTGAAAGTGGACTTCACCATTTTCAAAATAAATGGTTTATTATATATACCATGATAAAAATTGTTTTCCTATAATTGACATTGTCAATGAAAATTATAAAGCAACTATTATCGTTATTATTGCAGGAGTGAAAAATTCAATAATTCATACAGAATAACTTTCAATTTTCAAATAATATTACATGCAGATAAAATATGAGATATATGATTTATGTTTATCCAAAAAAAAAAAAAAAAAAAAAGCATAACTGCTTCTTTTTTCTCACCTTTATAACTTCTTACATTGAAATTTTCAACTATTCATAAATTTACTTTATTTCTATTTAAAATATTTTTTTGTCAGATTATTTTGCTTATTTGCTTCATAAAATAATAATTCCAAAAATAATACTAAAAATTCCAGAAATTTGATAAAATTGATGTTTTTTTAATTACTTATATAAATAACTAATATTTAGATCAAATTTAACAGTCTTGTATAAGTTTGTGTATTCGATCTAAATTTGTATATTTGACATCTATACAACTAAACTACGTCTTCAAATACTGCTGCACAAATACACAGATAATTGACGCACACATAGATAGATATCTTACTAGGTGAATTTTTAAAAAGAGTTACAATATAGAATTGTAGTGATTCAAAAATTACATTGATTTGGAATTCTTCAAAACTAAATGTTTTAGCAAAAGCATGTGTAAATTGCTTGTTGTTTTTAATTGGTGATAACATGGTATAGAAAGAGCTAAAACAATAAAAATTGTAAATGGAAGCTAAACGTAGTTCAAATTCATATGAGTGTAATACAATAAGTTGTATCCAAATTTTGTCTAATAACAGCAATATCAGTCTTAAAAAAATAAAAAAAAACATCTTGCACAAACATTTTTTAAACTGTAATGAAACGTTAATTACTTCCATTAAATTAAGGCTTTTAAAATTCTTAGCTCAGATATTTCTAATATTTTTTTCACCTCTCAAACGAAATTAATTTTTAAGTACATCTAAATTAATTAATCAATTAATCGAACTTCTATATCATCATACGTATAAATTTCAAATTTGTTTGATAAATTGATAATTAGATTTTCTTGGCAAAATTTATTTGTAATAATACTCCATATATAAGTAAATATTGCCGTATTTTGCTATCATAAACGTTAAATCTATTTCTCAAGAAAAAAAAAATTGTTTATCTGACGACATTTTTGTGAAATTTGCGACAAAAAGTAAAAATACGCTTATTTTCCATTGAAAATTAAAACATGCATTCCATATAGCAATTTAATTTAATTATTATTTTGTTGTATCTATCGAAGTATTCTGAAAAATGCATAAAAATTGGCAGTAGAAGCATTGGTTAGAAGTGTACGAATTTTTTTATTTTTTTTCATGAAATATTCGCATAAGAGTGGAGAATTTTAATAGTTTTTTTCTCTGTACGACAAAATGATCATAAAAGTAATTTGCACTGATATAAATATGAATAATTTTCCTTGGTGAGAAATTCATTTAGTATTTAATGAGATAAATCAAATTGTACAATTAAAACGGTAGAAATGAAAAAATATTGCTATCAGCTTTTTTAACTGAACTCAACAACAGGAAAAACAAAAGAAATGAGAACCAATGATTTTTAAAAAGGAAATAGGAGCTAATGATTCCTAAAATATAAACAAACATGAGTACTGTGTTGAAAATAATTGTTATAAAACGCTGAATTATATGGAACAATTATAAATATTATGATTGTTTTGTGCATAAATCTATTAAAATGTGTAGCATAAATTTAAAAATTTAAATATATAGCTTATCATTTTGAAAATATATTTATCTGAGAAATAATACAGCTAGATATATATTGTATATTGCAAAGTAAGTACTGAATTATAATATTAGTTTTTGAAGCTATATATGTAAGGAAAAATATACATATGTATATATAAGCATTTTATCTCTGAATATACAAGCACATTCGCCCCGTTCAACCTTGTACCGTTACTATGCGGATAAAATGCAATGCCGCATTCGTTATTTCTATCAGTAGGTAAAAATAATATTTTGTGAAGCACTAATGCTTTTTTGAAGCTTTAAAAATATCTTTAAAAGAGGAAAATATACCTCTTTTATTTTCTTTTACCAAAGAACAATCTTGCGTTATTATATCTGGTGCGGTTATCATTTTCTGTTCTTTCAATAAATCATTAACTTTTGGGTTAGAGTTTGGACTTCCTTGGAGATCAAGAGAAGTAGGTCTGTTACCAGTGTTGGTCAGGGGGTGTTGGTCCTGAAAATGCCTGTGAGTGGCCCATTCTTTGTCCTCTTGGTGGAACGTGTGGTCCTCGAGGTTCTCTGTCAAACTCTCCCTCATCCCATAATGTTGTGGGTGGCGTGTATCCTGAAGGTGTGGCCCCACTTTTGTGACCGGCGTTTGTTGCGTAATGCGATTTTCCTGGATTTCTACCATGTTTTCTGGAGTGTTCCGCAGTTTCTGATGCACTCTTCCTGTGTTGGTAGCCATCTCGGGAAGCCCCTGAAAATCCCCAAAACTATCAAACATACTACATTTATATTGATATAATAGTATTTTGAAATCATACCCCAACAACTTTTTTTTTTTTTAAAAACTTTCTTTTCAGTTGATTTATTCTGTCGTGGATAGTGAAATTTATGATAAAAATAGAAAACTGTATTCATTTTTGAATTGATATTGGTTATGAAATGTATTTTTTTCAATGTATAAAATAAAATACTGTTTAATAGCGTTTGCGTTTTGAAATAATTTAACGCGTGATTAGGCATTTGGTCAAAATCCGCTTAAAGAATAGCTTAAGGGGTTTTTATAAAGTATTTGATAGATTATCTCACATAGATTGATATCATTTCTAATATAACTCTGGATGATAAATTGTAATCCTTATGTTTATTATTATCACAAAAAGATTTGATTACTACTTCCTTTTCTATTTACATATTTTTCTTCTCCTATTTTTAATGTTATGATAATAAAATAAATAATATAAAAATGCTTATAAATTTTTTATATGTTCCCAAAACATCTCTTGATGACGGTGTTCGCAATCAGGAAAAAGATTATCTAACAGAAGAAATTATGCTAGCTGCTTTGATACACAAATGTTTTGTGGCTCGAAATATGCAAGCGCATACTGACTGATGTGTGAATGTTCTGCTTCGTTCTGAAATAAATCTGTAATGTTTCTGGATTTCACTGAATGTTTATTAAAACAATAATGAATAAATAAAAATAATGGAAATTAGTAGTAAATTGAGGAACAATATCTTAGAATAAAGTCAAAGAAATTTTTGTTAGAATAGAATCAACCGAAGATAAATTATTCTCCATTTAAAAGATATCTGAGTCGAAGCGATGTAACCTGATATATCATTGAGTAAAACCTTTTAAATTGAGAAAATGAGGCATTTATGTTTAAAAAAAATTTCATTTATCCTACAAAAATCATTGGAAGAAGATTTAGTATACTGAAATAGAGTATCAAGAGAGAGGTTTGCAAGACTCAGTGCGTGAGAAAGAGAAAATAATTAAACAGAAGTTTAAATTGATGAAAACTGTTGTTTGGAACTATTTTTACTATAGCTAGGAACAAATAATGAATTTTGAATTTCAATGGCTTTGCTTAAATTTAGATTTAAATCAGTAGCATTTCTGATTTTATTTGAATATGAATATCATGATATGAAACGGATATTATTGTTTGTAATAATTACATAGTTTCTTTTTCAACTTGTCTATAAAATAAATATAGATTAAATGTGTGTATGTGTATTTGTAGCTGTTACTTTTTTTTTTCATGATTATACAATTCAGTTCGATGTGCAATAAAACATGCAATTGAAGATATTAATTTTTATAAGGAATTCCTCAAACGAATTCCGTTTTGAGAAGATATTTTCTACATATTCTACTACTTTCTTATAGAAAATTTCCAACTTCCAAACTATCCAATTTGTCTATAAATTACCGAAAAAATAGTAACTGGGATTTATGGGATAATATGAAAGAAATTTATTAAACTTACCTAGGAAAATAATTAAACAAGAATAGTCTTTTTTAACTATTCGGAATAGGTAGTATTTGAGTATAGTGTTATGAAATGATCTGAAAATCACGTATCTATTATTTAAACCTAATCATTGTGAATCGTTTTAAGCAGCTTTATTCCGCATGATTCAGAAATAATATGAATTAAAAAATACTTCTTAATGTAATTTGTTTGTAATATATTTTTATTAAGTTTTTATTTTAGAGAAATGTATTGAAATGGGAAACAGAGAGTTTATTAAATTTCTAAACTATTAAAATTTTGAAAAAAAAAGAAAAAGAAAAAGGAGCACATTGAACCAATCAGTGGAAAAGCAAACAGAAGGAAGCGAAAAATGCGAACTACAAGCAACTTTCTCATTCTTACAGTCATTTGCCATCATTTTCTTTCAATCTAAAAATTTTAAATCTACTTCACATTCCACTGACAGTCTGCCCGGCCTAAATAGCTCCGTCCCTGACCTTTGGACCTGCTACTGATGTGCCGCTTGTCTTCTTCATCAATTGGCACCTCCCGCAAGAAATTGGATGGTACTAGTCCTTTGACTCCATTCAATTCTCCTATGTAGAAACCATCCTCGTCCACATCGCCGATGACGTAGATCACATCTCCAACGTTGAAGGACAACTCCATCTGAAACAATTCAAGGTCATTGCACTTAGTTGTTGATGTGAATTTCACTTTATTAAATGAGATGAGAGGGAAAATGACGCTAACACTTCCTGATTACTCAAACAAAACGTTCAGCCAGAACTCAGTGCAGAGAATTTTCTATTTATATATAACCACTACAAATCTATAATTATTTATAAACATTGGAGTTAATTAAGTAATGAATAAAAATATTTTATTTTATAAACATGATGTAATCTAAAATAATGTTTTGACTCCGGGACTTGTTAATAGGTTGCATTTTTTTTTTCCAAAGTAGTTATAACTTGATTATTTTTTTGATAAAGAAAAATTTAATTTTAAATTTTTGATGAGATTTAAAAATTTTTTATTTGAATGTTGTTGAATTAATTATTCATTTTTTTCATAATAGATGTATTTATTAAAAATATTTCGCATTTTGAATAATAGATTTTTCATTACTAATTCATATTTAATAACAAGATAATACATTATTAAATTTCCTAAAAGTTAACAACTTTATTACAGATTGAACTAATCGTTGTTTTTCTTTAAATTATGCTAAATTTTTTCTATAGATATAAAATTTTCTGAAAGTATTTAAAGGCATTTCATTTTTAAAATAAGAATCCACTATTATTAATATAATTATTAATGTAAAATTTATTTAATATAAAAGACTCTTAACTCAATCAACAATTAATGTTCAATTATTTTTGTATGATTTCTTGTTTATTATTTTTGACAAAATATATTTCTCCATTTTTTTCCTTATTCGATAAAATGAAATTTATACATTTAGACATACATATTTATTGTAATACATATATATTTACCAGAAGAAATGCTGCATCCATGTAAATATAAATAACGCATAATATGCAAATAATGGTTTCGGGTACTTTTTGGAAATTCTTTGAAACATCTTACTTTGGGTCTTACCATGGCTCAGTAGTAGGATAGCGTTCTTCAGAACGAAAGGTTTGTTTTCCAGTTACTTTTGAAAAGCGGGAGACAGATTTTGCACTTCAGTATGCATGTTAATCTAAAAAAACGGTCAAGAGTTTTGAAGGTTTTATTTCTTGCTATACGTGAATATGACCCCTACTATTTGTGAAAAGTCTTTTCGGAAGACAATTTAGGCTGTGAATATTAAAGTGACTGACAACAGTCTTATTGTCTGCGACGTGGTGTCAATTCATCTTGGTTTAAATATTTTCTCGTGAAAAATGGAGGCAATTTTTTGGTTCTATTTATGTTGATTACAAGTAATACAGAAATTGTTTGCCCTTTTTGCCTCCATTATTTTTGTCGGCTTTGAAATTGAGGGTTCTTTTTCATAAAACTTTGAAAAAGAAACCTATTTCCGGGTTGAAAAATTCCACTGGCATGTATTCGTGAAGTAGTGACTTCAATTTCCCCTTTTTAAATTCATTTTCCGAAATTTTATTCTCATCTCCACTTTTACCTCACAGCTTTCTAAAGCTGAAACCGAGTTTGATCTTAAATATTTTTAGCAAATTATCTGATGTCTTGGATTATCTTATATTCAGCATTATAACAAAACAGCTGAGTAGATTTTTAATGACATTATTATCTATGAAAATGTTTGTTTCTCTCATTTTTTTTCAGCAGACAGATTTTTTTTTTTATCCTATTTCATTAGAATTTCCATTTTCATTTCGACTTATTAACTTGTTCATTTTTTCAATTGCTGTATAACTGAAATTCTTCAACAAGAAACAGGGCCAGTTTATCGCTTAACTTATGAGACTGAACTGTACAGATGAAATTAAACTCCTTACATACCAATAGAACATTAGCTTTTAATAATTTTTCTCCTATCTTTGTTGGTATTGAGTTTAACATAACAGCTTTATACTCGCCTATTGTCTGCCTGTCTACTTGTTTTCGACTGTTCTCAAAATTTTTGGAATACTTGCACGTGTCGCTTCTTTTTTCCAGAATAAATATATGTGCAAAAAAAAAATCAAATGAAAAACTATAGAAAATTAAGGTGATGAAAAGAATGCTAGCGAAAGGTAAATGAAAATTGATTCGTAATAAAGAAATTTCTGTTTGTAAATGGAAGTTAAAATTATCATTGTGCTTATGAAACCATGACGTTCGTAGAAAAGAACGTCTACTGTAATAGGGTTTTCTTTCTTAATTTTCTGGGTTTTTTTTTTTTTTTTTTTTTTTTTTTTTTTTTTTTTTTTGCTTTTTTGTTTTGTAATATTTATTTTTGGTTTTCATTTTAAAATAAATTTCAAAATTTTGATTTTTTATTCTTCATAAATATGATAAAATATGAAATTACTTATTTTTTGTTAGTGATGGTGTTTTACTAAATAAATATTTCCTAATACAATATCATACCTCGGAATCCACGTTTGGAGATATTTCCTGGGGATCATAATCATAGATCGCAACCATCTTTTTTATTCTTCTTGAATGAAAATCTTCTTCTCTTTCATCTAATATAAATAAAGAGAAACAACGTTGATAAGAAAATTAGGAAATAATGAAAATTGCTGAATACTAGATAAAAATATTATCCCTGAATTGTTAAAATAGCCAACTATTTAATCATTGTTGTTCACAGAAATAATTTTTTACAAGTTAGAATTAAAAGCTTAAGAAGTTAATTATTATTATTAATTAATATTGTTATTAAAGTGAATTGCTTGTTTAAAATGTTTTCCATAAAGATTCCATGGAACTCGGAAAGTTTTTCTTAAAGTGATCAGAATTTCTCTTCGTGTGGAAAATGTATTACCCTCATTAATAAACATCGGTGTTATTAATGAGGGTTAAACAAAATGTTAATTATAAGCCTGTACCCTATTCTTAAATATAATCTACTGAGCCCATGGACATCTTTTTATGACGATCAGGAGGAAAACTGAGATATCACCTGATGTCACAAAATATTGTAATATTTGTTGATGTGAAGAGAGTATATTTTGTTGTGGTCTGAAGTAAATTGTATTATTGGAATTTCCATATATATCACTTAAAGCAATATATTTAACTCTCGTTTATTCAACCCAGAAAAGTTTGTGATTTTTGCTCATGCAAATGGATTCTTCCAACATGAGAAGGATATTATTTAAAATCTTAACATTTAAACGTGAACAGCAGCAACATGTAATATGATTTCAACAGAAAAATATAAATCGGCAAAATATGTAATAAATAAAATGTGTATCTACAAAATATAAATCAATTGTTAAAATGTAGACAGTATAATATAAAAGTATTATATATTATTTCAGACTAATTTTTTGTATAAGCTGTGCTAAATAGTTGTGCAAAAAAATTTGAGAGTAAACTCATTCGTAAAAACAAATTATGTTTATTTTATTTCTTAAAAAAATAGTTTGAACATTTTAATTCGTTTTTTTACTTATTTTACTTTTATTGTCCAATCAGATGTGTCTACTCATTAAACGATGTATATATGGCTATTGAATTTCTTATCTATTAGATGTAAAAGTAGACTTTGTATTTACGTATGCGAAATTCTTGCTTTCGCATACGTTTTTTACGCATGCGTAAATTAAGATTCCTTTTTAACGGGAATTAACAATAAAATACAAGTATTTGTTATTCGAAATTGTGTATTTGTTATTATAACTGGTAATTTGTAGAATAATTTGTAAAAATAAAAAAAGGCTTATGTAATTCAATTTTAGAGATGGATTTATTTTTATTGCTCAGTGAGAAAATTTATTAAATTTTGCATACAGAGTAAAATTCTAATTTAAATAATAACATAATGAATCGTATGACAATATTATTTGCTTATGCATTGAAAGAAATGTTAATATCTTCTCTTTCAACGAATGACTTACTTTGAGTTAAGAATCAAAATGGTAATTAAATATTCTTTAAAGAGATAAGAAACGTTCATTTAATAATATAAGGCGTCTTATGTAACATAAAGTGTTTACATTTTATTATTAAATAGATAACTAAACAGCCAAAATCGTTGTCTTTTTTAAAAAAATGAATGTACTGAGATTTATAATAAAATAATAATAAATTCTAAAAAAATGCCACTTACAAATTTTTAAAAATATCTTTGCTTTTGTTTTACTATACAATATAATGCTAACGAACACATTTGTTAATACTTAGTGATTTTACTTCATAAATATTTACAGGATTTTCTTAATTTTTTTTATATCTTTAATTATAAATCTAACAACATTTAAAATTGTTATTAAATGATGAATTTTTAACAACAATTTTTAATGACTGAATGTTGAAATTTGCATTGTGTTTGACTCATTAGTACAAGTCAAATACTTAACTTTACAGATAGAAGCTTTTATTTATTTATTTAAAATTTGTTTACGAATATTTATTTACAAGAAAAATAAAAACAAAATATGCAAGAAATTCAATTTATTTATAATAATAATAACATTACATACAAACTATTAACATTATTTTAAAAAGAAACTTAAAATGTACTTAAAATAATGTATGTATATTAAATGGTAACACATTTAGAAATTAAACAGTTCGAATGAGTAATAAACACTCCAGAGAAACTACTTATAACAATATAATAAGGACTCTTTTTACTTAAAATATATTTTGATTTGTTTTTCTCAGTTATATAAACTTTAAAAAAAGACCAATAAAGTGTCATTTTCTATTTAGTTGAAATAATAATAAATGAAAGAAGGAAAAAATTGCATAAAAGTTTCTTTGATTTTTCCTCGTATAACTTAAATTATTAAAAAAAAAAAAAAAAAAAAAAAAATAGATCTACGTACTGGAAATTTTGAACAGGATAATTTTTTAGTTGTGACTGTATTTTACCTTTAAAGAGGAAAATTTTAACTATATTTGAAACACTAATCTAGTACATTATGCTAAAGGCGTACAATGAAGTTATTATAATATTTTTTTTTGCATGAAATATTTCAGGACTTGCAAATTGTCTATTGTGGATGAATATATAATTCTTTTGATTTATTACTTCTGTTAGCAAAAGGAAAAATTATCCATTGTGGTAAAGGAGAAAGAAACTCATAACTTTATTTTTATACTTAACTTACAAAGAGCTCAAGTAGACTTAAAATGAGGAAAGACACACACACACAACACACAAAGCTTATAAATTTAACATACTCACAGGTTTTGCAGACGGGAGCTTCTACGTATCCTTACTGATTGTTTTAGTGACTATGTAGAACCTAAAGGGTTTTTTTTCCGTAAACTTATATATTTACATTCCTTAATATGCTTTACTTACTTCTCCAAGAGCTCCTTTAATATTTCTTATTTCATAGTCAAATTAATATTTTTAAAGATCTTATATGTGAAGATACTGCTTTTTACAGCATTCATCATTTAGCATTATTTTGTACATATAGATATACATATAATAAGTCCTTACTTACTATTCTCAGTCTAACTATGTTTGAGCATTATGGATTCTTATATCCGTTATGATATACGAATCCAGTGTCTTATAATTCATTTCTTAATGCAAGAAATATTTAATATTCAATTCAAACTAGACTTGATTGTGAATATAGAAATTATAATATCTAGAAGTCTGTAATTTCATGAGCTAGTCTGTATATTCATAGAGCTACTTAATAATTTAATTTCACAAAACTACGCAGACATCTTTTAACCATCATTTAATAAAATAAATAATGAATTTTCATGTAAAAACAATTGGCATTTATTAGATTTTCTGAAGAAAAATAATATTTGATGTATAAAATTTTTTTTCAAGTATTAAATGATCATATTATTGAATCATTTTTTACGTAAATATATTCCAAGAATAAAATGGAGGAAAATTTTCCAACCGTATATTTAGAATTAAATATGGCAATAACGTAATACAGTTTTATGTTTATTTGCAAATAATTTATATATTGAAAAAGAATTTGCTTACCTGTCATACTACATATACATGAGATAGAAAATAGTTCCAATCTTTAGGCCACCAAGTATTTTTAAGAGCTAAATAATATTCTTTCTCTACGAGTAATTCAGCTGTTCGTATTTTTTAAAAATTTCATTGTATGCAAATTTTAAACACTGAATTTTAAAAGCGTGTTAAAACTATGCCTTAAAGTATCAAAATTGTTCAGCAAAAGGTTGAGAAAGTATACTTTTAAAGTCCTATTCAAATTGAACTAAGCACCATATCAAATTCTAAGCTGATACTTCGGAATTCACAATGTGCTACAGTAAGTTCAGTTAATAGTATTAAATTCAGACTTACCCATTGCCATATGACCTAATGACCGGGGTCTTGGTATGTTATCATTAAAAGGAACAGGATCCGTGTCAACCTGGACTTCAGATACCATATTTCCAGGAACAAGACCTACTCGACCGTTGGCTTCACCTCGGTAAAATCCATCACCGTCTTTATCACCGTAAATCTGGTAAAAATATCAAGAAAGTATATTATTGGTATTCATAAGAGTCATCGATTTCACATTCAAACTTTCATAGCCTAGGTGACAAACACGACTATTTTGTCGTGTTAATTTTGCCTAGATAACAAACACGACTATTCTGTCATGTTAATTTTTCCTAGGTAACAAATAGGACTATTTAGTCGTGTTTGTCACCTAGGCATTCAAATGTTCATAAATCACATTCTTCAGTTTCAGTAAGAAAATTGTTTGAGAAAATTGAAAAACGATGGAAACCTAAGTTTTTCACAGATAATTGGTAATGGATTTAGGAAAAAATTGAAGTAAATTTTTGCGTGTTAAACCGATAAGAATTGTTTTAGAATACACTTAATCAAAGTATCAGTTATATACTACAGGAAACTAAAATATTTTAAAATCAATCTTCAAGTAAATAGAGATGATGATATTTCTCAAATCTTTCGTGTATGCAATGTTTTCCCATAATTCTTTTGAGGAAATTTGGATATTGATAAAGAGAAAAGTTCATTTTTTAACCTTTGCTCAAAATTGTGGGTTAAGCGTATCTTTTTTAGTAAAAAATTACAAATCCTTTAACTTGTAAGTTCTGCGATTTAAATACTCATGAAACTCAAGATATACAGAATTATATGACAGTCTTTTTTATTTTACATTGCTACAAACTTAAAATACTTTCATCATGTTTCTTAAGTGCATATTTTTGTTTGAAATCAACCTATACTTCAGAAAGTAAAATGTTACTTTGTTTGATTTCTTCGAGAATTAATATGAATAAAATATTTAAATCTTTCAAAGGGTTGTTGTTAGATTTTTTGTCATAATGATAATGTGGGAGTGGTAACTATTACTAAACCTTTAAAAAAATCAGAATCAGTAAACCAAAGTAGAAGGAAATTATGGTCATAAATAACAAACCAACAATAGAGACAAGAATGATTTTCTTAAGAAAATATAAAGAAAATAATATAGCAACGAGCTTTAATCTATAACCTTTGAGAGAATTATTCTTTTTTGAAAAAGAAATGCGTGGTTCAATGTACAATTTTGTTTTCTCTCTCTCTTGAGATTTATGTAAATCTATTCAACTTCTCCCAAACCATATGAAAAGATCAAAGGTATCAGATAGAGAAAGATTGGGAAAATATTCTTAGTTAAGTTAATAGTAAAGGAATTTTTTCATTACTCAATCTTTTTAGATTAAAAACCCGTTAAAAGAAGAACCATCTTGACAAGGCACATCAACCATACCAGACTAAGCACCTAAAAATGATGGAATGTCTTTTCTTTGACACAGTGTCTTTTGAACCCATTATTGGCTATAAAAGAATAATACTGAAAATATGGTTATAATAATAAGGAAAGAGACTGCTATATTTTATCACACAAATTTAAGTCTAAGGTAAATACTTCCAGTTGGAAAACTGTTTCAAATTAGATAAAAAATCATCAGAAATTAAATTTAATTTGGAAAATTCATCTTTTGTATAAGTGAATTCTAATTTTTCATACTATCCCCACTATAAATTTCTATGATGATATTTAAAGAATATTGTGATGTTATGTATTAACACACATACACATTAACAATTGTTAATATACCACTAAAATTAATGGAATTATGTCATTCCAATGATATTTTAAATAATTTAGCCTAACTGAATTTTAAAATTATTTAATATTTGCAGAAAATTATGCAAGTATGTAGATCATGAAAGAAATTTTGAATGCATATTTTTTCATTGTAAGAATGTTTCATCTCTGATATTATTAAAGAAGTGATGTGTATTTAAATGAAATGAATTTAATAATTTAGTAATGTTTTTAAATAGCAATATAGTTTTGCGGCAAATTTAGATTTCTGTTTTTGTTTGCACTCGAAGTTATAAAATTAATGTCAACAAACTAAGCTAATCATACAGTTTGTTTTTCACTTTAATCATTCTTTATACATGGAATTTTCTGTAATATTGTATACTCTATGGATAGGAAATTCAAATAAAAATTATTACTAAGGTTGTGCTGATCGCTTTAAACCATAAATATATGTACGAATATTGTAATGTCAAAATACGTAACTCAAAATATTAGATAAGTGTTCGCAAGTTAAAAAAAGGGTTTTAAATCAGCTGTAGACTATAAATATTTTTTTATTAATGAAATATTGTTTTATTGAAAATACAATCAATTCATTGTCATTTAAATAAACAAATTTGTAAATTTTAAAATATTTTGTAATTTGCTAATAAATTCTAAGATATGTAAACAAATCAAACGAGAGGAAAACATACTTTCTTTTTCTGTAAAGTGATTTAAAAAACTTATTGATAAGCATAAAAAATTGATTTACATCTCAAGCTTTATTTATTTTACAAATACAAAAGCAATTTTCTTTGATTACAGTCCATTCGCTGCCTGTAACATCATTATAGGAACTTTATAAAAGTCGTATTTCGTTTTGCTCTCGAAAATTGCGCTTTTGGATTTTAATTTAGATAAATATTTAATATGAAATATTTTTTTGCTTAAATTTTATGTCACAGTCATTGCCTGAGGAGAGGTTTAATATAGAATTGATTGATAACTCACTAATAGAAAATGAAATCGCATACTAAAAAGTTGTTGCTATTTTAAAATCTTATGAATGGTTTGTTTATACTACTAGAAGAACTGAACCGAGAGACCAGGAAGATGTACTCACAAGCCAATTTTGCTTTTTTGAGCGATCTTCTCAATTTTTTAATAGAGCTTTGACTTCGTTTTCTGGATTATAGTTTAATATCACAAGACTGTTGCCAGGTTTCAATTAACATCCATAGTAAATTATTTTAAGGGGAGGAGTTTCAGAGAGTGCGTTGCCAGTAAAGAAATCTGAAAAATTCCCAGTATTCATTCTGAGACTGTTATTGCAGAAAGCAAAAATGTAACAACCATATTCTATTGTTAAATAGTAGCTAGGATCGAATCAGATACCTTTCACTTTGAAAATTTGAAGAGTTGGAAAATGCAGTCCTGCCACTATGATACTAAGAGTTTTAAAGCTTTTTATTTAAAATAAACATGAATAGAAATATGCTTGTGAATGGCTTATGATGAGGGTGTAATAAACACTAGTACAATAAACTAAATTCAATATATATAT